>JAOWAN010000043.1:13211916-13233095 GCA_028566635.1 Lobelia cardinalis | reverse complement strand
AAATTATATATATATTTATATATATATAGAGTGAGAGAGAGAGGGGGGGGGGTTGGCAACAACCAAAATCAGGAAGGAGTCTTAAGCAAGTGTAATCGAACTCAAAAAGTGAGTTAACATCTCATGCCCTGTTTTTAACCCCGAAACGATTTCCCGAAATTAATCAATGTTTAGTGGTTAATCTTTTAGGTTTCGTGGCCCACGTTGATAAGGGAACAATCCTAGGTATGCTAGGATTGATTTGAATGGAAATAAACGGATGGACAAGAGGAATTGAAGGCCAAAAGAAAGAACACAGAACAGGGCACGGACCAGGGATTTTCTAACCTCAAGCGCTATAGCGACACACTCTGGATTTTGAAACCCTAAACCCTAGACAGAATTAGGGCAGGTATTCAACCCTAAATCCTAGTCAGAATTAGGGCAAGTTGCAAACCCTAAACTCTAGAAAGAATTAGGGTTTAAGGGTTAGGGCAAGAGTAATCTAGGCTTGGGAAGTATGAAAGACCAACACCATAATAGATAGTGAAATGCTAAAATAGAAATATATGAACGTAAATCAAGAACGCATGGGTATCATGATTTGATGATGTGAAATCAAGGCTTTGACCTAAATTATTTGAGCTTAAGGAACACAAAGGATTAGGGAAAAAGGAGTAATGACATTTTAAAATGGAAATACCTGGGAGTTAAATCAAGGATACATGGATATTATGAGGGAATCAAGGGGTGGCTCAGTAGTAGAGCCGAGCTTTACAGTATGTAAGGTCTCAGGTTCGATCCCTTCCCATGCCCCCTTGGGGCCCAAAAAAAAAACAAAAAAAAAAATACATGGATATTATGACATGGTTTGGTGCAATCAAGTATGATAGACATATTCATAGCAAAGAGTAATAAAGCATTAACATAATAGTGGTTTTATAATGTTATAATACGAGATTCTAAAAAGGGAATACCAGAAAGTTAGGCTATGAATGCCATAATAATTGGATAGAGTTATTAATGGTTAATCATGAAAGATATTCTTATAGAGAAGCCTAAGGGTACTAAGTGGGCATGATTACTTTACACTCTTAACTCATCAGGTTATTTAGTTAAAGCTGTCATAGCACTAATAATTCACTACTTAAACTTGGACATGAATGACATGAGCTTAGAAGACTTGGGAGACTAACGAACTATGAATCCCGATATCTCAAGATGGAACATGTAGGAAATAACTAAGGAATTCACATGATATCATTACGTGCTTAGTACAGATCATGAATGAATGACACCCTCATATGAACATTAGCAATGCTTCGAGAGAATGGTTATTTATGTTGTCATGTCATGTGACATATTGTTACATCGATGGAAACTGTTATACGTTAAGTATGTTGTTTACCATACGAGCTCATCATGCACATTCTTGAAATTATTGTTTCATGAGACATACTGATAATACATGAGCTCGAATCATGAATGATAGAAATGATGGTACTGCCAAGAATTGAATATTTGTTGTGCTGATGCATGTATGCTTGGTGTGCTATTGCACAAATACTCATGCTTGTCGTGCTAATGCACGAATACTCATGTTTGTGGTGCCGATGCATCATCGTGTTGACCGGTCCAGGCAAGGACAGCGCGATACGCAACGAAATGGTATTAGGACTGTTGGTCTGACTCTGCTTCCTTAGTCCTAGTCCCTAACGTTCAGGGTAAGGAGTATACCTCGGCGGATAGGGTCGTAGATTTGCGTATGGTAGGTTTTGATCGCATGGACCCCATGTGTGATAAGGAGAGCTACACCGCTGCAAGAGGCGTAATACTCGAGCTACGACCGCTCGATGTCATAAGATTACTTTGTAGTTATGGCTACAGAAGGATTTACTTGGCATGGTAAAATCAAGTAACATGACATGCACTATGATACTGAAAGTACCTTGCACGATTAATCTGTCGCATGATAATATTGTTACATGACAATACTGTTGCATGATTATACCGTCGCACGATTATATTATTGCATGCATTTTTAATTGTACCTCGATACATGTGTACCTATTTTCAAAATGATCCTCAATTCCTCACTATATGTACTTAAGTGCGAAAATTTAGTAATGAGATGTAAAATGTAATGAAGAGTGGTGATATGTAAGAAAATGTTTGTACATGGCTACGAATTGTGTGATAATAGTTAGTAGTATGGATATCAATTGTTGTATACGCGCCCTGACTTGAACTTCGAGAGAACTGAGTCTGGGGTGTGGCAATAATAAACATAATTCCGAAATAGAAAATAAATAATCAAAACCAATGATAAAAAGTTGAAAAAAAGAAGAAAATTTGTAAATGATGCGGAATGTGTCAAATGTGGAGCTTCGTGTTCTACATCTACTTAACTTTGATATGCAAATTAAAAATTAAACGAGAAAAAAAAATTGGGTGCAAGATAAGCTTATCAAGAGTCGGAGCCCAAGAAGGGAAGGTGGTGACGACGACAGTAATAGAAATGACAGAAGGATCTATCAAGATTTAATTTTTTTTCTTTCTAGTTACTTTCTTTAGTGTGAGGGAATGGGGGTTAGATAATAATGGTTGAAACGAACAACTAGAATTAAACATTGTGTTATTTAACAAATTTTCTTTTGTTGAATGATACAATAGGAAATGAAAATATTACCTTTCATATAATAGTTATATGTGGATGACACTGAATGGAGGGGTAACTATTATATAATGGTCGGATTGAGAGGATGGGCACCGAATTTTGGCCAAATCGCACCTCCTTACACTCATAAGTTTATTTAGTAGAATAATGACCATTGATTTATTTAGTATGCATATTTTTAATGTAGATTTATATTGAGTACTATGTGTAATAGAGAGGGTAGTTGGATTCTTATGGTGCCTAAAGGAATCTATAGTATAAATTAGCTTTATATCGCTACAGTTGTATCTACAGTGATTTCTTTGAAATGATTTCAACCCTTTGCTCTGTCTAATCTGTGTGGTAAGCTGCTGTGTGTAGGCTGATCGGTGTCAGTGAGAGAAAGACGGGGGAGAGGGGGGTTGTGGTCTCGGTAGTGGTGGCTGCTTTTGGTTTGGGCCCCACTCATTCTTGTCTTTTGTCTCTTTTAAAATGCAAATCTTTGTCTACCTTTCATAACGTGTACCGAATATAATTTTACGCAGGTGTAATTTTTACTCTAGTTTGCTATTTTCCCCACCCTCTCTCTCTCTCTCTCTCTCTCTCTCTCTCTCTCTCTCCCCCCCCCCTTTTATGGATAGAGAGGTACTTTGTCACTTGCTCTCTTCATGAAAGCATAAATTATTTTAGTTGAGAATTAATTATTTTAATTATTTTATTTTAATCTTTGTTTAGTCATTTTTTATAATTTGTTTGGAACATTATTGAATTTTGAGGATTTAATTATAAAAAAGTTGAAAATTAAAAATATGATTATATTTTTAAATTTTTTAAATAAAAATAAAAAATACATAAAATATATTCTAAAATACATAAAAAAAATCAAATTTCATACCTTACCTCCGAACACATGCATACACTATATTTTGATGATTAATAATTTTTTTTTACTAACATTATTTTTTTTTCTTTTTTTCTTATTATTTTTTCTTTTTTATTACCTCCTCAAATATAAAAATTGATTATATTTTAAAATCTGATCATATTTTTATAAATATAAAAATTATATAAATATATATTTTAAAATAATTTTGTTATTATGTAATATTTTTTAAAAATAACGTCACGTGCCCTCGGGCACGATCTTTTACTAGTTTACGATAAATGATGAAGTGGAAATCTTGATCTGTTGGTGGATGTTTTGTCGGAGCACTGATTCGTTGAAGTTTAGTTTGATTGTGGTGAAATTTTACTTAATTCAGAAAGATTTAATTTGCTTCAAGTAAGTTTTATTCGGATCAGATTAAATTGTACCAAAAATAAATTTATTCATTCATTTACATAAATCATATTGGAATATACTCATTTTGGATCAAGTCGAATTTTACTGCTCCCAATGCTTTAACATAATGATGGCATCGAAAATTTGAACCTTATTACTATTTACATTATTAATTAAATTAACACTGATATAAATGTATTAATCATTTCAAATCTTTGGGGTGTACAAGTAAGTTTGATGTTAACAGAAGAGGTGGATTGAGTGGGGGTGGGGATAGGGGTGGGGGAAGAAGAGGGAAAGAGAGGACTGGACAACAATAATAGAAAAAAATTATTCTTATTTTAGACTCTGATATTTTTGTGAGCTTGTAAAATAAGTCATTTGATTTCGAAAATTGTCTGTTAACCTCTAATTTTTAATTTTTGATACGAAATTGGTCGTTAGCTTTTAATCGGGGGACTTATTTTGCGAGTTCACGAACATCTGGTCTAAAATGAGATTAATTCTTTTTTTTATTTCAACTAGTTTTTTGATAATTAATTTACTACTGCAAAATTAAAAAATGTCATTAGTATTTTTATTATTATATATTGAAAAATTAAAATTTTAAATAAAATAATCTATATTAAATGAGTAATAATTTTAATAAATTAAGTTAGTTTTAAAAAATGTATAACACTGCTTAGGATTATCGATAAAAGAGATTTATTGTTTATATAAAAAACTTTCATCTCTAAGATTTTTTTGACTCGTTTTGGGCCCAATTAAGGGTATATATATATATTTTAATGACATAACTTTCTCTATATTGTTTATTATATATATATATATTATATTCTTTCATATGTATTTATTGTATTATTCTATTTTAATTTTTTCATGCTTTTAGACTTTATACTATCTATTATATAAAAAGTATCATTCGCATTTTGACTATTCTTTGAATATTTATATTGTTCTTTGTAGTATATTTCCTTCATGTAAGGTAAAACTCGTCATCTTGCTCTAAAGTTTGTCTTAATTTAAGTGTCCTACCCTTCACTTCATTCACACACATTTGTTTTTCTTTTTTCCAGTCATGCAAAAAATTCATTTGCCCTTATTCATGTAAATAAATATTACAAAATTTTGTAATTATGCTTTGCATTGATATTTAGTTAGTGTCAAATTGTAGATTATTAGATTGAAATAATATCAACCATATATCGATACTTTTCGCATTTTTTCAATTTTTAAAATTTTTTGAAATCTTTCATATTCCATCATATTATTAAAATTTGAATTTTTTCAACGCCCTCCAATTCTTTCCATACTTTCTCAATTTTTTAAATTATATATTTAATTTAAAAAATTTCACCCGCTTCTATTGTACCTAAGTCTAATTAAGTAATAATTAATACATCAACAACATTTCTTTTTCATAAAGTATTGATGGGGCCCGAGCCCAAGTGTTAGGCCCAATTCTTGATCAAGGATAAGGCCCAACGGGCAAGCCCAATCCAAATATCATTATTATGACTTAAGATCGGCGGTCATGTGATCGTTCAAAGGACAATCTGATCTAGCTGCCCTACGAGTTGTCTACTTTATTATTTATACCGGCCTACGTCACCATGATAACATCAATTCGCCTTATGGGCAGCCTGATACTCTTCCTTCTTCAAGGCGGCCATGTTCAACCCGCCTAGCCCGCCATCCAGCTTGCCAATGAGCATGGAAGAAGGCGGCCATGTCTAACTTGTACTCATGGCAGAGACAACTTATTATATGTGCTAAGCATCCCTTGAATATCTCCAACTAATCTAGATCAGGTCTTTTCCAATCCGTATATGGAGCACCTATGCGCTCCTAGCAAGGAGCGCCTATTCATTTTATCACGTTGTTTGTTCAGTTTTTAAAATTAAATGTTCATTTTTATTATTTTTACTGAAAATCAACAATAATAATAAGAATATTAAAATGAATATTTAGTTATAAAAAATGTACAAATAACATAATAAAATGAATAAGAGCACCTAGGCGCTCCTTGCTAGGAGCGCATAGGCGCTCTATATAATTTCTAGGTCTTTCCCTATTCAAAGTGAGTGGACCACGTCATTAACAGTCCTCCTAATAAGGGGAAATGATTTGTACATAACGGCTACATGGGACACCTCACCAATAATAGAGCTATCCATCCGAACCACCCTCTTCATCAACTATAAATAGTCTCATTTTACACCTTTATCAAGGTAATGACTCTTAACATACAGAATTCCTGTCCATAAGTACACACGCACTCACTGCAATTAAATTCACCTGTGAGCAATCCTTGTTACGTTCTTCACATAACTATAATTAGGGTTCCGCAGCATAAATTCTACGGATTACTTATTCTCACGCCGGGGCGTACGATCGAGGCACATGCCCTGCTCATCACTTTAGGTGTTCTCTTTCTTATTACAGATTAACTAAAGTTCACATTTGGAACCACTATCCTATCTACAATGGATCGTAAACATTTGGGCTCGATCAAGTATATTTGTAAAATTTTATGACGTATTATTTAGCAAGAGATTTAACAAAAATTAAAAATTTTACGATGTAAAATAGATCAGTTTAATGCTCTTCTTTTATATTATAAGTTATAAAAATATAGAAAATGTTTTTATTTAAAGGATTAACCTCATATTAGACCTTAATATTTGTGTGAGCTCGTAAAATAAGTATCTGAGAAAAAGCTAATAATTTTCATCTAAAATGATCTATTTTTTGATAAAAATTAAACATAAAAAGTTAACTGATAATTTTTAAATTAAAAAAATATTTAATAAATTTATAAAAATATCTAAATCTAAGAATGAGATTAACTCTTAAAAAAATAAAAGTGAGGTGGTAGAAGTAGAAAGAATCGAAGAGAGTGAATGATGAATTAAGCGGTCCGGCCATCTTATAAAATTATTGGTTGTCACACACACACACACACACACACATATCACAATCACTTTAGATCTATCAGTTCGGAGGGAAGGGAAGGGAAGGGAAGGGAAGAGCGAGCGAAGCGAACCCTCAGATTCACATATTCTTGACATATGCCCAATTTTCCTTTCTACAGGAACAGGACAAAAACCACAAGAAGAGGAAGGGGAAGGGCTCAACTGTCTGTCAACAACAAGAGAGAGAAAGCAAATCAAATCAAATTCTTTTTAATTTTATTTTTCTGAATCTTTTCATCATCCTCGCTCGGTTGTCCTCAGTCGTCGTTATTCATTCAAATACAGACAGTGATACTAGTACGTATTTATTTATATAGATAGATATACAGAAATTACCCACCAACACGTTCCTTCCTTCCTTCCTTCCTTCTGGTAGATTGGATTGGCATCACCGTCGGTCGGGTCGGGGGTAGGATTTTGAATTCGGCAATTGGCTACTACTACAAACACTACTCCTATTTGTCAATTGTCTCTTTGAGATCTACCCTCTCTCTCTCTCTCTCACTTCTTCTAGATTTGAATCTCAAAAATTCCCCAATCGGTGGAGAAGAATTGGAAGAACCAGGCAATGGAGATCGAGAAGAAATCCTCTACCGTGTCCAATGTGGGCGCCTGGGCTATGAACATTGTCAGCTCTGTTGGAATCATCATGGCCAACAAGCAGCTCATGTCCGCCAACGGTTTTGGTTTCACCTTCGGTAAGTCTCCCAATTTCCTCCACCCTTCCCTCCGGATCTACCTTCCCTTTTTCTTTGGGTCCTTTATTTTTATTTGAATAATTTTATGTATTCCACTAGTCATATCCCGAATAAATCTCCTACTTGATGTTTCATGTCAATGAATGATTGATTGCAAATAGAATGAGCCCGCTTTTGAGTATCTTATCTTAATCTTGATTGATTGCATATGTATATGTTTTCCAATCCATACCATCTTCAGTTTTGGAGAAATAAATACCACATGCAAAATTTACTAGTAAGATCCTAGCCTCGCGTGAAAAATCCACTCATCCTTGAAAGTGAGCAGTGCTTACTGATTTAAATTGATTTTATTTTCAATTTAGTCCATTTGAGTCTGTTTTTAGCATATAGAGCAACTTATTTGTGCCTTAATTAGGGTCCGATCACAAGGGCTATATACGGTGATATCGAGTGATATGGTGCTCTTCATAAGATGAGATGATATGAGTTTATGAAATAAAAGACTAAACTGGCCTTGTGCCTTAATTAGGGTCCGATCACAAGGGCTATATACGGTGATATCGAGTGATATGGTACTCTTCATAAGATGAGATGATATGAGTTTATGAAATAAAAGACTAAACTGACCCCATGATGTGAAAGATTTGAACGTGATGTGAGGAGAGAGAATGTGATGTGAAAGGTTTAAATGTGAGGAAAGAGGAGAGAAAATGTGATGTGAAAGGTTTGAATTGATTTGTGAGAGTGTATATGAATAGGGGTAGAAGATGAAAAGTGTTTGATATTGATATATGATATTGGATGATATTAGGATATAATATTGAAGCTATGAGTGATATTATCATATTGAGATATATTAGAGTGATCCAACTCTTAGCTACAATTCTTGTGACATTATGTGACTTATTCTCACCGTTGTGCTCTAATAGTAGCTTACATCAAATGTGGCCCCAATCTGAGCTTATTCATATCGAAGTGGCTGAAATTAAAGATCCTATGGTGTGTCTTTTGCTGCTTTTTGCATATGTTATGTTCAAATGTGAACTAGGAGATGCAACTATATTCAAAAATGTCTTATAGAATGAAGTACTTCTATAGTGAATACGCCGACCACTTTACTATTCTGATGCATTTCAAATTATTCTAAGGTGAAAGGTCTCATCTTTAATGAGGCTGAGTCACTTCTTATGATGTAATGCTTGTTATGCCTCTAGACAGTTGTCACTTAATTTTGCTTCAAAGCTTGCGAGAATGAAGTAGGAGCTATATTGAATCTTTTCTATAGATTGAAAGGACACAATCTTCTTGATGCCTTGTAGCTGGAGGTAGTATATGTTTATGTAAAAGGACGACGACACATGGAAAGATAACTGTGAGGTCTTCCATAAGAAAGTTCCATGCATATATGTAAATTGTGAGAGAAGCGAGTTATAGTTGATTGTATTCATTTATTAAATTCTCATCTTTGAGAGTTTCAGTTTTATTGATTATTGTTTGGCATATATCTCAATTACTATCTTTATTAACTTGGCTTTGTTTCTGTTTCTCCAGCCACAACATTAACTGGATTTCATTTTGCTGTAACTGCACTGGTTGGGCTTGTTTCAAATGCCACTGGTTACTCTGCCTCAAAACATGTCCCCATGTGGGAACTTCTCTGGTTCTCAATTGTTGCAAATATGTCTATCACAGGAATGAACTTCAGTCTTATGCTAAACTCAGTTGGATTTTACCAAGTATGAATCTCTATAACCTCTAATTCATACACCCATACCTGCCAAAAAATGAATTGCTTTGTACAATCTCATCAAAGATGGTTTGGAGCATACATGAATTTCCTCCCATTCTCCTCCCTCTCCTTGCACTTAAAACTCGTAGAAGTAGAACACTACTACCCCACTGCATTGGTGAGCATTGTCAAAGCAATAAAAAATTGAACCAAGGGTAGTGCTGCAAGATTCTTTACATATATCAGACATTTTGAGATTCATTTCTCAACATAATTGCTTTAGTTTTATTTTGTATGCTTGAATAGAGGATCTCATTTCAATGTTTTACTTGTAACAAGGAATAATTTGTGGCAAGTAGTTCCCCTTCTCACCATCCAATCCAAAAAATCTGATATAGATTAACTCCAAGACCTGCCTGCTAAGAAGATTCCTCATCAGGTTCTCTTGGTGTGAGGAGCTTTGCTTTACGAGGGTTGTCGCTAGCGGACCTGTTATGGGATTAGGGGGCAGCCCTTTTTTGTATTTCCTTTTCATTTCAGTTTCCTATTTTCTGCTCTTGTACTGCGGCTGACATCTTTTTTGGCTTTTTGTATCGTCTTTCTCCGAATAGAATCTTCTTCTTTTATCAAAAAAATAATAAAATATCATAGTCCTTCAGCGAGGCGTATGTGCAATCTCTTGACTGTCTGAATTAGCCCTTACATGCCCACACCACACATCAGAAAGTTATGATGAATTCACAGGATGTAGAGAACAGTGAACAACTGAGCAAATGGGGCTTGAATATGAGTTTCGGTTAAAATCTAACATCTCTTTATGTGTCGCATTTGTATGAAATGTCACTCCACTGTTTCTTTGTTTAGTATCATAACCAATGATGAGCAGAAATTTTCATCGATAATGGTAATGATATGAGACTTTTGTTTCTTTTTTCATGTAGATTTCCAAACTAAGCATGATTCCTGTGGTGTGTGTAATGGAATGGATCCTTCATAATAAGCATTACTCAAAGGAAGTCAAGTGGTCCGTGGTGGTTGTGGTAATAGGCGTCGGTGTTTGCACTGTGACTGACGTCAAAGTTAATGCTAAAGGCTTTGTATGTGCTTCAATAGCAGTTTTATCGACTTCACTGCAACAAATTGTAAGTATGTTTGCTACCTGCCCACTTCTTTACCACTGGCTCCATCTCCGCACCTTTTCCGCTTCCCATTAAATTATTTTCTCATAAAAGGACAAACCTGGAGCACAAGGATCCCGCTCACACAGGGTCTGCGAAAGGTGAGAGGTAGGCAACCTCACCTCCATTTTTAATGAGGTGAAGCTGGTTCGATGACTTGAATCTACACCAATTTGCTGGTTTTGCAAAGGCCCTTGCCCTTGCAGCAAGTCCGGCCTTTAAATTATAGAAGAAAAAAAGGAATTTTAGTAAGACTAGGACTGACTAAAATAAATAACAATAGGATCCCGATAACCAATCAGATGAGGATAACTCAAACAATAATTCTACTTGAACTTAAATAACCTATATAGCTATAAAATTCTCCTGTTAGTTCTTCTACTGAATGTATTGGAATGAGTATATCCTAATTAATATTCACTCCGTTTCAAAGTGAATATCAATTTTTGATTAGAATCTTGTCTAAAAACGAGTGTCATTTGCTAATGAAGTTACCGGTTTCACCTTTGCCACTCCTTGTCTTTACAATGGTATCACTAGGGGTGCTTGTGCACATATTCCACTAATATTGCTTAAATGTCCACTTCCTAAATTTCCATGGAAAAACTCAAAATTGATACTCATTTTAGAATGGAAGGAGTAGTACAAAGTAACAAAATAATGGTTCAATTCATTTTTACAGTGTTGAATGCCGGATAATGAAAGGCATTGTCATAATCGAATCAGCTTGAGAATAATAGTCAAGAGCACATTCTTGAAATATGTAGATAGCTAGGAATATTTGGGTAAATTTCAGTGCCACACCCCAATGTTTTGGCCCACCTTCTGTTATTATTCTTTCCAATACATCAAAATGGGTTGTTCTGGAAATTGGTTTATAGAAAGGAAAAATTGTGTAAATTCCAGTGACACCCCCCCCCCCCCCCAAAATAAAAAATTTTCGACCCCCCTGATCAACACCCGTCTGTTACAATCTATTCCTAATCCGCCCATTATTATATATCAAAAAAGAAATATATACCTCTTGACTAAGAAATAGACTTTACTACCCTTGACTAAATATCATTCAGTATATCTTTGACTTAAGAACAAGAACCAATTGCCAGTAGTCGCACAAACCATGATGTATCAAAGACTGCTAGAGAATTAAATCCTAAGTACAGATTATACTACCACATGCAGTGAAATCAACTAAGAAAGAAAATGATTAAAACCAATCCAGCGAATGGATTTTCCCAATTGCTAGATTTAAAGTCAATTTTTGGTGCTTGTTTAACAGATTGTTTGTATCTGTGAATAAATACCCCTATGTTTTTCTAAAGCTCTCATGACAGACATAGTCTAATCCCTCCACATGTGCGTAAACAGTGCAAGACGTCTGTTTTGAGTTGCTTTGCATTAAAATGCCTCAGCAAAAAGTTGAAAGCAGTCGAGAAAGAAAAAAAGGCCTCTTGTCCGATGTTGTTATTGTCAATCTGCTCTTCAGTTCACCTCAACGTCCATTGAGTTGATCAAATGCTAGAAAAAGAAAAGGATTTGCAGTGGAATGATACTGAACCTTGTCAAAAGTGGTAGAGAATTGAAGGCTGCAAGAAGTGTAATTGCAGAGCCCATGTCACGACTCATGATCCCCTTTTCTCTTTCTATTGATGGAGATCCGTGCTGGAGGTGGAAGAGAAAGCTCAGCGTTATTCCAGGAGATGGCAGTGGTTGTTGGGACTGTAAGTATTGTGGTTGGTGCTGGGTTCACCAGCGATCTGACGTTAGGCCTAATCTTAGAGCAGAGGGGGGCTCTGTTTCCGCACAAAAGTGGTCCATGATCCACCTAATTGTTAAGCTCTGTGATTACTAAGTTACCTCTAGGATGATGGTTAAAGTTGGCAATTTTTAAAGAAAGGATCATGTAGGAATAGGATGGGTCCAATTGGGATTGGGGGGATGAGATTGGGCAAAGGTGAGCGGTGGCTCAAGAATTTGCCCTAAAAATCTTGTACACATTGGGGCTTGAAGATGCTGTTTGTAAACAATTGTTGACTTACCATAGTTATTTAAGGCGCACCAAGGCGCAAAAGGTGTGCTCGGGGTCTAGGCGCTTGGTGATAGGCGCGCGCGCCCCGAGTGATGAAGCCCACAAAACTACTTTAAAATTACTAAAAATATAGTATAGTTATATACAACATCAACATAAGAAAATAAATCAAATACCAGTAGTAAATCAAAGTCAAACCTCGCTATTAGTCATAGACATAGTTCTTAAAGGCGCACCAAGGCGCAAAAGATGTGCCCGGGGCCTAGGTGCAAGGCGGGTGCGCTCTTATGGGACAAGGCACACAAAAATGCTTAAAAATTACTAAAAATATAATATAGTCATATATAACATCAACGGCATAAGCAATACATTAAATGCAAGTAGTGAATCAAGCAACACTATTAGTCATAAATAGAAAAAATATGTTCAAAACATGTAACCAATCACAAAATAACCGGTCTAAATCTCAGAACTAGAAGCATAAGTAGAAGTCAAAGGTCAAACAAAAGGGCTCTAAATCTCAATTCTAGGATTCTTTTAACACATCTGTGATACCAGGCCTTAGCTCAGAACTAGAAATAAATTAATCTTGAACCTTGCAACAATTAACAGCAAGATTAAGATTTCTCTCCTCAATCCAATTATCAAAAACTGCACTGCAATTTCCTTCACTAACAAGCCAAAATATATGAGGTTCAACTTTCACCATACAGCAGGGCCACTAATGATTGGTTCTTTAGATGATACCATTAACTTTCGCCATAGAGCAGAACCACAAAGAAAAGTTTTTTTTTAAAAAAAAATATAAAAAGTTATATTAAAAAAAAGAACTGAATGAAAGTTTTATAAAAAGTTATATGAAAAAAATGAACTGTACGAGCAGCATGATTACTACTGGACTGAGTTTTATAAGGAAAAAACACAATATGATTATAAAAAGAAGGCTCTAATTAAAAAGAAAAAAACAATATGAAGAAAGGAGGATTGTGAAATTTCTGTACCCAAAAAGAACACAGAAAGGAATAGAAAAAGAAGAAAGAACTGGGAAAAAGGCCAAAAAAAAGGGGGGGGGAGGACTTACCTGCGCTGGAGAGGGTCGCCGGAGGTTGCCGAAGGTCGTTAGCTCGTGTTGATGATGCTGGTACAGAGTTTGGCTATAGGTGGTAGGTTTTTGGTCGAGTTAGGACTGTATCGTTAGTCGCTTGCTACTACCGTGTTATGTAAGGGAAGTATCGTGCTAAAAAAGGGGTCAATATTCTGCGTAAAAACTGTCAAGATTCTCCAGATCTGGGGCTTGCGCCTAGGCGCAGCAAGCCCAGGCTCTCGCCTAAGACCTAAGCGCACCTAGCCCCTCGCCCAAGGAAGAGCGCCCCACCTAACCCATCTCAGACCCCAGATATGTGCCCCGCTGCGCCTCGTGCCTAGGCGCGGCTTTAATAACTATGGTCATAGATAATGACTAACATCAATCTAAACAAGTGAACAAGCATAACAAATTGATGAGTTAAAACATGTAAACAAACAAGCATAACGAGAAGTTCAAAGTTCAAACATAAGGGTTCTAAATCTCAATCCTAGGTTCCTTTCATCGATCCTCATCATCAAACAAATCTTCTATAGGCTTGGTCACCCTCCTCAAATTCGGCCTCTTCCTCTTCCTCTTTCTCATTCTCTTCATCTTCATCTTCTTCATCTATAAGGTGAAAAGTAGATGTAGAACGGGATGAATTTGGACCTGCAGTTGCGTTCTCTCTCTTGGTTCTGACCGTAGCAATTGGAGGTGCTCTTGTAATCGATCTAGTAAGATGACTAGGCTCTCTAACTCTAGCAACAATGGTCCACTTCAATGAATCATCATCGTCGAAGACTCGGTCTTGATCATCATCCTCAGCAATTCTCGTCAACCATCTCATCAATCTTATCCAATAAGATGAGATCAATAGTGTCCCTTATAGTATATATACGCTTTAGCGCTCTATTGTATCCAATAAGATGAGATCAATAGTGTCCCGTACAGTATATATACGCTTTAGCGCTCTATTGTATTTCACACGAAGATTGGTCAGCCTATTTCGATTCTTGCTATGAATCTGCAAAATGTTCATGTTTAAGCAAATAAGATTAAAACATGAACTTGATATCAATATTTTCTTCTAAGAGAGGGTAGGGTGACTAATGTGTTTGTAGTCACAAAGAAAATGCAATTACATGTTCAAAGAAACTCCAATTTCGCCCAGATTTGGACGAGCTTAGGGTTAGACTAAGGATCTTAATAGCGAACTTTTGTAGATGGGGAATTAGAACTACCAAAAGCAGCCCACCACCAATCATCTGTTAAGTGTTGACATAAATTAGTTTAAGTAAAGTAAAAGATACTCTTGTATCCTTTTGTCTAATGACCATAGTCTTACCAAAGAGGGCTTCAGCTCTCCTATAAACCGCTATCTCCTCAATGACTTTATCCGCTAATAGCCTCTCAATGCATGAGTACGATCCATTAAAAACTTCATCGCCTTTAATGTTTTCACGCTTGTAAAAGAATTCTGGATTCAAAAAGTATCTAGCTATATGTAAAGGCTGATGTAATCGAACTTCGATCGTTCATCTATTATTTCAAAATCTCCTTGTACTTGGATTCATCGTTGAAACCTTTAGCAATCGTTTCCTTAGCTCTGTCCAGATCCTCGTAAATGTATCCCATGTCGGACTTTCTCTTACCATCAACGATTCAAAAGACTTTATAAGTCGACAAGTTACCTTAAGGGCAAAAAGGATTTGTCTCCAGAATGAAGGCCCGAGAATATGTCTCGAGAATGAAGGCCAATGAACATTGACCTCAAGTTGGCTTTCAATGAACGAACTTCGACAACGTGATCTTTGCTGTAGCAAATCGAGTTTTTACCGGCCTAAGTATCTCTTTGTTGGTGAACTTTCTCATCATATTCACTACCCAAGGCCGACTATATATTAAAACATCTAATTTCATGGTCTGATTGAGGTTTTTTTAAAAAAATTGACTTGTTATAAATATCTTCGAGCATCAAACTGAAGCAATGTGTAGTGTCCAATAGAGGGAGCGGATACCTGGCCATAAAAAAATTGACTTGTTATAAATATCTTCAAGCATCAAATCCAAGCAATGTGCAGCACACATGGTGTCCAATAGAGGTTGAGATACTTGGCCATCAATAAGTCACGTGTTGAAGCAAGGAAAGAAATATTTTCCTCTTAAATCAAACTAAACAGGTACACTCTATACTAAAATATGAATGATATATCCTTGAGGCTTGAACAATATTTAACACAAATAGTCAAGTACTTACCGGCTAGCTTGTTGTTCGAAATGCTATCCGTGATAACTTGCACAACATTTTATTTGCTAACCATATCTACCTTCTTTCTGAGAAGCTCAAAATTTTCCCCGGTTTTTGATTACTCTGAATCATCCACTGATTCAATGAACATGTTACGTTTAGGAGAATTCACCAAAAAGCTGATCAAGTTCTCTCTTGTCCTTCCACCCATCACGTATTATAGAGCTCCTCGTCTTGGACCACTCTTGTTTGTGTTTCTCCATGGTCTGATTTACAGTTTCCACTTCGTGTTTTAACAAGGGAACCCTCACCTCATGAAAAGTTGGAGGTTTGCCCTTGCCATATTGTCCAATAGCTTCAATCATAGCGTTGAAGCTCATATAATTGCTTGAAAGCTGGTCGAGCATCGAACATCCATCTTGCAATGTATGTACATGTTTTTTTGCCACATTATCTGCTTCATCTTGCCTCCTTTTCTTTTTTGGGCAACTTTGTCGGGATCCAGAGAGAAGTAAACATCTAAAGACCCTTTTCTCAAGTTGTGGCATTTCTGAAATAGGGGCGGAAGCTTGACTACTTTCAACCGAATGATTGACTGCTTTGCTTGTGACGCTTGGGCTCATCTCAGGAAACTCTCCTTCCAAACATACACTGTCCCTTTCAAAAAATTTCTTAGCGTGGGCAACCTCTTGGCAATCTTTGAACCATATATTCCATCCCGGGTCTTTTGAGACCATTAGTATTTAACCCTAACCAAAACAATAAAGAAACCAACACGAAAAATAACTGAACAGTTTGTACTATGTTCACTACTCTAGATGGGAAGTACTCTGGTTTCTGAACAGGAAAGTATGGGAAGTCCGAAAGTATAAGGGCCCCATCAAAAACAAATGCCCTGATAAATAAATGAAAATAGCAGGAAGAAGAGAGAAGGGGATAGAAAAGAAAAGAAGAAAGAACATAGAAGGGGATAGAAAAGAAGAACTCAAGAGAGAACTGGGAAAAAGGAAATATAGAGAAAAGGAAGACTGACTTGGGCTCGAGATGTTTACTGCAACTGCTAAGTCTTTTAGTGTCGAGAGTCCCTCCTCCCTTTGCCGCGCTATTTAACAGTTCTTATGGATCTAAAAGTTGTTCAAGTTTTGGTGTAGAACACGTTAAGATTTAGCCGTGTAAAAAAGGTCCAGATTTTGTCAGCTGACCTTGCCAAGGCTCGCACCTAAGCCCTAGGCACGACTAGGTCCTCGCCTTCAAAAGAGAGCCTCGCCTAGCACCCCCCAGCCCCCAAACCTGCGCCCCACTGCGCCTAGGTGCACCTTTAATAACTATGTGACTTACTCATGAATATCATCTTGCTCAATGTCCTCCTGTTCTTGTCTATGATGGGGCACTCAAGTTCATCTTCCTTCTACTCTTCAACAATGCTCACAATTGCAGTGCCTTTCCGATTTAGCTCTTGTTGCACTTGCTCCCTTCCCCTTGAGTAATTTTTGAAAATCAACATGTATTCTTCAGTAGTGAGGAATCTAATTTTAGTACAGCTGCGCCTTGCCCTTTCTTGTTTTAGAGCGTTTGTTGGTCTCTGATTCATGTTAAGCTACGCTCCGCACCAATGATTGCAGGCAACCTTAGCAAATGCTGTTGCAACGGCTGTTCGGGGTTCTCTAGTGAGCTGCAACGGTGACTGCTGAATAAGGGAGATAGAGGGTAATGCCGCAAAGTTTATGGAAGCCAAATTTGGGTTTTAGATCTCTGATTCTGATTCTGATTCTGATTCCAAGCCTCCAAGTACAGAGAAGGAGGTCAGGAAGAAAGGAAAAAGAATGGTTACCATCTTAAGGGTGAGCGACTTCTTAAGGCCATAGCAAGGAAGCTCAAATTTTCACTAGTATTAAATATTAATGCAACAATTGGAATTACCTCCATATCTATTGAAACTAAATGAATTCCCAACTTTAGTTGAACTAGAATTAGAACTAACTCAAAGCAATAGCAGTTGCATCCTCCTGATTTGATTAGAGTGGGATCTCCAATGTTAATCCTACTTGGACTCAAACAACCTATATACTGAAGATCCCATCTAAATTCTGTTGGGGCTAGTATAATCAGATTATTTTCTGTAAAACGGATAGCCCAAGTAATAACTCAATACCAATTGCATTCTCTGACCATTTGCATCCTTCATTAATAAGTGGCATTCAGTCAATGGTCTACATCGTTGGGAAAGAATTGTGAAAGCAAACTATCCTAGAAAGTACTCCCTCCGTTCCATAATAGTAGTCCTTTTAGAAATTAAAATTTGTTCCAAAATAGTTGTCGTTTTAGAATTTCTAAGAAGTTTTTACACATACTTTCTTAAATTACCCTCCTACTACTTTCCCCACTACCAATAATCATTAATTACACTTTATCTCTTTTCTCATTAATAAAGAGAGACTATTTAATGAGGGTAAATTTGTCAATGTAAATTATTTCTTAATATATGTGCATAAGTCTAAAAGGTCCACTATTGTGGAACGGAGGGAGTAGATGGGAAAGGGGAATGATTTGTCCAATTGTTTGCGGGAGTAACACAGGCTTCAACTTTTTGGGTAGATTGTTCAGGGCAGTGAGATAACAAGTTATGACAAAGCTTGGAATGCGATACAAAGCAGATATTTGGGACACGAGTCAGTCTTCTTTATACTCGTATAAGTTAGTCCGTTATGGAATTGACAAATTTCTTGCAATGAGGTAATTTAGTGCCAACCCATCAATACCCCAATCATTAGTCTTGTCTTTTATGTGGCTTTTTCTCATTGACGGTTGCAGATGTCATAATTTTCAGGCCATGGCCTACCCTATATGCAGAGACTTCTAAGATGCATATTTGGTTGAAGCATTTATGTGATACATAAGATTGATATTCTTTTTGCTGTTTCTTGAAGGTTTTCTTATTGTTTTTGGTTTCTCTGTCTCTCTTATATATTTTTTTTCTCTTTTTATTTTGGTAATACATGTTCAGCTGACCTGATGTAATTCACAGTATGATCAGGTGAAATAGGTGTCTCTTAACATGATTATTTTAATGCACCCAATTGAGTATGTATTGAAATTTTCTCTCATTATCTGGAGTTATGATTAGACAAAATATTCTGTGGTGCAGTCAATAGGTTCTTTACAGAAAAAGTACTCAATTGGAGCTTTTGAATTGTTGAGCAAGACGGCTCCAATTCAAGCTCTCTCCCTCCTCATATTCGGTCCATTCATCGACTACTATCTTAGTGGAAATCTCATATCAAACTACATGAAGAACATAACATCTAGTGCCATTGTAAGCAACCCACACAAGATTGCATTTACAGAGCTATGTTTTGTTGTGGAAGTTTGTGTGATTTGTATCTAATTACTATTGGCAATACATGCAGTTGTTTATCCTCCTTTCGTGCTCCTTGGCTGTATTTTGCAACGTGAGCCAGTACTTGTGCATCGGTCGTTTCTCAGCAACTTCTTTCCAGGTTTTAGGTCACATGAAAACAGTATGCGTTCTGACCTTGGGATGGGTCCTATTTGATTCGGAGCTGACATTTAAGAACATAATGGGGATGCTGGTGGCGATTGTGGGCATGATTATATATAGCTGGGCTGTGGAGGTTGAAAAGCAGTCTAATACCAAACCTGTACCACATCCCCATGCAAAACATAGTTTGACAGAAGAGGAAATGAGATTATTGAAAGAAGGACTGGAAAATGTTCCTCTGAAGGATATTGAACTTGCGGAATCCAAGTAGAAGATATAATTATATCTATGTCAGCAGTTAAAACATGTTGGTTGCTGTCATATTTTGCATTAATTTATAGTTTTTTTCTTTTTATTTTTGGCGGTATTTATGTTGCAGCTAGACCTAGCACTCGTGCCTGGTGTCTCTGGTGCTGTGATCAATGTTGTTATACGTGCTCTCCATCATTCTCTCTATCCCTTAATGAGATTGGACAAATTTGAAAATGTAAAATTTTTATGTAGAAGCTCGTAGTTTTACTGGTTTTATTATCTTTGGAAAATCTCACTAGCATTTCATCTCGATGCATGCCCTCGAGAGCAAAAGTATACTCCATCGTTCCAGAAAAGTACCCCTATTGTACACTTCACATTGAGCCTTGTCGAACCACTTCATTGCTTCAAAGGAGGCAGATTTAAAAATGTGTGCCATTTTAAATCATTCTAAAAAATTCGTCTTTTTTAGGAGTGAGATTTGCTAGTATATTTGGGAAGGAGCTAAGGAAGATAATAATGTAATGTGTAATGTCATTTTTATCTATTGTTCCTAGTTTTGAATACGACTTTAGCCATTCTGTTTCATTAATTTCCACCTCTTCTTCATTTTCTTTTAAAAAAATATTCACATAATATTAATGATTACTAATTTTAGGCCTTAAATTTTTTGTGAGCTCGCAAAATGTGCTCTTAGGTTTTAGAAGTTGTAAAATGAGCTTTATTGTTTTATTTTTGTTGCAAAATGAAGATTTTTTTTAATAGAATCGTTGGTTTCCTAACGAAAATGGACTCACGTGCGATTCAAGTAAGTTTTTAAAGGGCTTTTTCGTCTCTTTCCACCCAGGTGGAGTTCACGGTCAAAATTGAATTTTAAAAAAATAAATCTTAATTTTTTCAATTTTTATTTTGGTTCATTAAAAAAATAATATTATGTAATATTATAGTTTTTAATTAAATTAAATTTTAATTTTAAGTCATTAATTATAATTAAAAGTTAAAAGCAAATTTAAAATCATGAATTTTCATTAAAAATGTATATTAAATTAAGAATAATAAATTAATTCAAAAAAGAATCAGTTAAATTTTTTTAAATCGATATTTAATTATAATTATCTTAATTAAACACCCACTTGGACACTCGGTTGTTTTGTCTTAAGCTGGTGATGGTGGTGGTGTTGATGTTGGTGGTGGTGGTGGGGAGAGGGGAGAAGGGAGAGGGGGTTTTCTCTTGGAAGAAACGAACGTGCTGAAATAGTGGAGGGGGTAAAATTATAATTGTTTATTTATAAAGGGTTTTTGACATTTTAGGCTCTAAAGTTTTTGTGGGGTTCAAAATGGGTCCCAATGTTCCAAAAAAATCAATTTAGGCCCTGTTGTTTGAAAAATCAATCAATTCAGGGATTTTTTGACGGTTTCGTCAAAAAATGGACGGACATAAACTCACGTGCAAAGCACATGAGTTTTTCAGGGGTTTAAAGGTTATTTTGCCATTAGATAAAGTTTGGGATTTAAATTGAAATGTTTTAAAATAAAAAAAACTCAAATATTAAAAAAAATAAAAAAAAGGGAAAACTCCCTAATA
>JAOWAN010000043.1:13193504-13211816 GCA_028566635.1 Lobelia cardinalis | reverse complement strand
ATTTAATAGTAATAGAGAAACACAATATTGATCCATCAAATTTTAACACTGATTCATCAAAATTAACTCTGATCCATAAAATTTTAACACTGATTCATCAAAATTAACTCTGATCCATCAAATTTTAACACTGATTCATCAAAATTAACTCTGATTCATCAAATTTTAACACTGATTCATAAAAATTAACTCTGCTCCATCAAATTTAACACTGGTCCATCAATTTTATTACTGATCCATCAAATTTAACACTGATCTATCAAAATTTAATACTGATCCATCAAATTTTTTACTGAACCATCAATTTTTTTTACCGATCCATCAAATTTTTTATCGCAAATTGACGAAAATGCCCTTTTTTCGAACAAAATATTACAAAAATGCCATCGCGTTTTTGAATAACAGATTTTTACCCTATTTAATCTCATGCGTTAATTTTAATAGATCTAACGGTCAAGATTAGTTCCTAAGTTCCTTAATTATTTGTGGTTCTCATTTGATTAGCTTCCTATATATATATATATGTAGTTCTTCAAATAAAAATCTAAAAACTAGGCGAACCACTAAGATCCAACAATTTGATATTTGTTGGATCTTAGTGATATTTGTTGGATCTTAGTATTATATTCTTAGTAATACTAAGATCTAATAAATAAAAAATAATATCCAAAAAGTATTACTAAGATCCAATAAATATAAAATTGTGAAAATTGTGAGATCCTAGTAGTTCGCATCGTTTGTAGGTTGTTTAGGATCCGTTTGGATGAGTGATTTATTGATTTAGTTTTTGGGATTTTGTAATGATTGTAGTAAAAAGTAAGAGAGAGATAGAGACAAAAAGTGTGGGACCAATGAGAGAGAAAAATCAAAAATCAGAAAACCTGGGTAAAAATCACCCAGGAGAACGCAACCTTAGGTTTTTATTTGAAAAGGATCCTATATATAAAATGATTAAACATGTAAAATGATTCCCTCCTTTCCAAACAAAGTGCAGACCTCCCCTTCCATGAGCCACTCCCTTCACATGAGACTCAAACTAGTATCCGCTAGGTTGACTCTTCGGATATGATACTTTGATCTAATTAAACCTATGATAGATGTTGCAAAGCTAAAGGCTTTAGTGGGACCTCTTGGTTTGTGCCAAAGTAAAAACATGGGTGTAGAGCTTGCTCTCACACCATACTGACATCGACTCCGGATGTTGATTTCTAAACCAATAGGCTTGCAAAAGGTGTGGCCCACGATTGCAAGGCTAGTACATACCCGATTTGGGTTTGAGTCTTGACAAAGCAATTACATGAATGAACGGACTCCACTCTAGAATTTTATACATGCCTTTCTACAACTACAAATATTAGTAGGAAGAGTTCATTTCTGAATTCTGATAAATAATGCAAGTAACCACGTAAAAATCTTAAATGCAGACCAAATTGTAAGCTTTTTTCTTCGGATAAGTCATCTCCTCACTTGGCAGTGATAATTTTCACGTCATGCTTTGAATATAAGACTCAACTACCAATATAGCACTTCTAAAGTCTAATCAAATTGTTCTACTCTTCAGTAACTCGGTTAAGTAGTTCGTCTTTTATGAAAAATATTATGATGAAAGTATTTAATGGAGAAAAATTACAGTGGTCATGAATTATGCTGCTCCATATTTCTGACCCACAACTATCTTAGCATCCTGTGAATATAAAGGTTACAAGTTATAGCCTCATCTTTCCTGACCCGACATATGATGTAATGTGATAGCCTAATTTTGATGCTTAAAGATCCCCCATTTTAAAGTAAAATTACATCTTAAAATTTTCATATACCTAACAATGAAATTCAAGCAAAATTACTGATTTCATACATAACCATGAATCAGGGTCGCAATCATACTAGAAATTTCTTTTAACTGGGTTGAAATTGTTTTAAACTAAGAAAGGTTAATGGAAAACTCACAGGAAAATGCAAATTGGGTTGCCCGGAGCTGGATTTTAGATGCAGAGGTGGTGGCAAACCTATCAAAGCAAAATTCAAGAAAGATACTGAAAATCAAGAAATAGGAAAAATCACAAACAAAAAAAAAAAGATTTGCTTTGAAGATTGAATAGAAATATATTAGTAGTACCTTTGGGTTGGAATTGAATGAGAAAGGAGGAAGAATGAGATATTGCCATGAGAGGAAATTGGGTGAAAGTGAAGAAGGGAAGGGGATTGTAAGGTTGTCCTACACTGGGTAGTGTTTTTGTGGGATAAACTGATTACGGTTGGATGGGGAAATTCTAGTATCACTCTTACCCCTCAGAATTTGGAAAGAGTTGCAATACAGCCCCTAGTTTTGGATTGTTAATTTGTTAGAGCAACTTCAAAGGAGAAGGTAAAATGAGGAGGGATTTTTTCATTTATTTTTTCAAAAAGTAATCAATTTCAATGAGAAAATGTAAATTTGAAAAAATAAATTTATGAAGGTATTGATGCATCTTCAAAATTGAAGAAGGATTTTTGTCTTTCCATTTACAAAAAAAAAAAGGTTGAGACTGCAAACCGACCATGCTTTCATCAAAATGTAAAATATATAAAAATGAAAAGTGAATTTGGAAGTCAGGGGACACGCCTTCCCATTTACCTTTCCCATTAGAGTTGCTCTTAAATTGATCCCTTTAACTTAGTAGTTAAGGCTCGAGTCAAGTCGGGCGGCGAGTTATCAAAATTTTAGATCATGTTATATAGATCAACTTTTATCAAGTTAGGGCATAATTATTTTGTAATTTTTACTTTGTAGTCTAAACTTTAATGTAATTTTATTTTATTTTAAAATTATATATCATCTTATTTATGAAAGAATTTCAAATTTAATTTAAATTTTTTATAAAAATAAATGTATTTTAATTAATACAGTTGGATAGTAATTATTGTTAAATAAAATTAATTATTAATTTAGTATTATTGATAATTTATTATTATTGAATGTAATTTTGATATTAATAAAATAAAATAATTATATTTATTATATAAATAATTAGGAGAGAAAATAAGATATGATGAGCGGCTATTTACAAACACATAAGTGCGTAATTTAATACACAATTTTTTGGTGACAAAAATAACTTTTATGAAATTGTATACCCACCCTTTTAACCAAAAAAATAATTTGAACGTGAACCACATAAATCCAACCCGAACAACATTTTTAAGATCTTTCTGCAAGCAAACAATTGGGTAGACCAGCAGCCTAAACCAATGGGATGCACGTACACATGTAGTAGTACTGTTAAAAAATTCTCAACTCCTAACAATCCACAATCCCAAAAACCCTAAGGAAGGAAGAGTATATCATCTGTCACATTTTTTGTGTCACACTTGTGTACCATACTCACATAGTGGTAGGACCCAGTGGATCTTATTATTAATGGGTCCCACCACTATGTGAAACGACTACTACTACGCGATTGTTCGGATTCAGAAGAAAACAAGCTCTGCTTCCATTTAATCACTAAAATAAATCTACAATTCTTGCTGCATATATAATCAAGAAACCTATATATAGTAAATTAAAACGGGAAGCAAGGAGTGGCTCAATGGTAAAGTCGAGCTTCACAGTATGTAAAATCTCAGGTTTGATCCTTTTCCATGGCCCCTTGGGACAAAAAAAAAAATTAGTAAATCAAAACAAAAACAACACCATATATAGAAACACAACATGACACAGTAAAATCAATTGAACTCCGTCTTAAGTTTCAGAAAGCAAAATTAATATTCTCGCTCTCGGTCTTGCTATCTTACAAATCTATTTTCTCAATATTTAACTTGATACGGGGAAGAAGAAGCGTATTCTATTCGCAAAACTTTTTTTTTTTAATTCTCTCCATTTACTATTAGTTAGTATTTTTGCTCATCATCATCATTAGCGACAATTTTTTTCACAAATGAATGATATATTACTATTTCTTACCTCATATATTCATGTGGATTTTCCCCGAAAAAGTTCTTTTAGTTTCAAAGTATAGTGTTGTTAAATTCGTCAAGAAATGGAACTCTGTATCGAACATTTTCAAACAATATGGATTAAAGTATAGTGCTAATTATGTTTAATTATTTATTTAAACATAATTAAATAGTGTTTTAAAGTTAGTAAAATATTTTTAAAAGTATATATAATATTTAATTGTGTAATATAGTTAGTACTTGCATGTTTTGTAAATAGTCCTTGGGAGAGAAAAATTTATTATTTATGATGATGATACGAAATCAGATCCTCTATGGCATTCTGTGTGCCACACACCAATATGTGAGAGGTGACATAAAGAATAGCACACCCTAACTCTGACAATGTGGAAGAGATAAAAATGACTCAAATGAACTTGCTGAGTCCGAGTCGAAGACTCAGAACTCAGACTCAAACTATGTTCCCGCAAGTTTCTGTCCTAAAAGAACACATTCCTCGACTCATTTTCAGATTAACAACAAACCTTTTCTTTGCTTTTTCTTCCCTCTGTTTTGGTTATTGATGGTGCTGAATCCGCAGAGGTGGGGCGTTGACCGTTAATAGCAAAACTTTTTGTTTTTGTAAAGCCTGGTCCGATGGAATTAGCGGAGTCCACCACCAATCTTCCATCACCCTCCGCCTCCACTCCCCTTCTATCCGCCCCGCAAGATAACCCTTCTCCGGTACCCCATTTCTCTACTTCTTAAATTGTGATTCTTGTTATTCGTGTTTATTTATGTGGGGTTTCCTTATTTATTGCAATCTTTAATGGGTTGCAATCAGTTTTGATGTTTCAATTAATTTTCATTCAATTTTGTTCAAATATCAATTTACCCAATTGCTTGAATTTCCCATCTAATAATGTTGAATAAAACCAATGGTCAAGTCATTTGTCATCATCACCGAAAAAGTTATTAACATGTTTGAGGAATGTCGACTTGCTTTAACATTATAACATAGATGAACATTAGTTGAACAAACGACTGGCACTTATCGATTTTAATTTAATTTGGAAGATATTTTGCTGGTTTATGAATTAATGTTGGAAGTTTTAGGTATAATCTTTTGTACTCCCTCAATCCTAAGCAGTGTTCACTTTGACTTGACAGAAAGTTTAAGACGATGCATTTTGATTAATTAATGATCACAATTAACTTATGTGTAGGTCCATAGGCAACTTATAGATATAAATCAACCCTCAGTCTCCCGAAAAAGAATGTGGCACCTCTTAAGATTATCCCCAAAAAGAATAGTGGATACTTATTTAGGATCAGCGCGAGTATCAAAAGATTAAAAGACTGAGTTTTTAATGGTAGAGAGGGGCTTAGTAATGTAGATGTTTCGTTCAGCATTGCAGCTTCCCTTCTTGTTTTGCTTCCATTACTTGAAATTTGTATGTGTTGTAGCTTTTATCAGAAAAGAAATAAGGGAGTAATGTCCTACACCATGGCTGACAATCGAAAGTAGAATCATATAGTTTGTGATACATGAATCTTCTACGTAATCTCATCACCTACAACTTGATTTAAGAGTTAGCTCAAATGCGTTAAAGAAATAATAAAAGAGTAAGCCCAAAAGGTCAAAGGTATGGATTAAAAGGCGAGCAGATTAGTGTGATGAAAAAGTAGTTCTCAAATATTTTATTTTAACTTTCATTTTTGTTATTCGCAATAGAGAGTGCATTTTTTTATTTTTATTGTTTTTTCCCATTTTTCTCTAAAGGCTTCAAGGAGCGTTAGATAAGGTTCCCTTCTTTTCATTCTTGTTTACCTTGTAGTGGATAGTAGGTTGTTTTCGGAAGCATGGGCATCCTGCTGTGTCAGTTCTGCAGTAGTTTGCTAGTATTATTAGAATTTTGCACTTTGTGTAGAAGGATAACTTGATTTTTTAAAGGCTTTGGGTTTTAAGTCTTTTTCAAAATTCTAGATATTCTTGAGTCCATCTCAAGCTTTAAGCTCAGCCATTCTTACAGCCAGTTTGGATGGATTCATTTGGGTGATCATATTTTAGGTGACTATGCGACTCTTGGAGGCTGTCATAAGGCTCCTTTCACGTATCTTGTGCCTTTGGGAGGAGAGAGTGGTTTTCTTTCCGTCATTGTTGTTCTGGTGGTTATTATTTTCTTTGAATCACACATGTTGAAATGCTTGATGGCTGGATGGTTCATAATTTCCTTTGGGAAAGGGGGTAGAATTAAAATAATCACGTCTTGTATTTCTAGTATCTCTTCTTTGGTATGCTTGCTAGGATGGCTGAGTGCATTGAGATTGTGATGCCTTTTCCTGGTGATGGAAACGGTTGCGAATAATAGGATGGCGATGTTAGGCTGAAGAAGGGGTCGGGCCTAAGAATTATGAACGCTCTGAATGTCCTCTGACTTATTTATAGTAATTTTCGGTGCCTTTGGACTAAAAGTTGAATGCCAGGAGGCCCAGGACTTTTGGTTCTCACCCGCTTTTGATGCTTACGGTTGTAGTTTAGGTTCCGCTGGGTTGGATGATCCATCCAGCTACATATTTTTTCGTAATTGGAGACCGGTGCTCTAACCAAGCTGTTTTTGGACGTTATCTTCTTTCTCCCTACTTTCCACTTTCGTGTAGGGCAGATGTTTTTCCTGTGTCTTTTATAGTTGTCTGATTTTCAATAAAAAATTAATTTTGATAGCAGGAAATGGAAGATCTCTGGTGGCTTAGACTTTGAAACAGTTAACGCACGTATTGCTAACCTGTAGAATGAATTGCAGTTTCTTATCAGCTCATATCCTTCATGATTATTTGTAGTATGTAGGCAGAAATGTTATGTGTCAATTATAGTCCATGGAATTCTTATAGGTATTATATTGGATGACTTTTGAGGAGAAATTTCAGCTACATTTTAACTGTGGTTGAAATAGCATCGTAAAGTACTTATAGTACATTGGAAGACTAGGGTCATTAGTATAACATGTGAATGTGCTAGAAGTAGCATCGAAAAGTTAATTTATTTCATTAAGTCAAATATAGCAGATCATTCTCTCTCTCTCTCTCTCTCTCTCTCTCTCTCTCTCTCTCTCTCTCTCTCTCTCTCTCTCTCTCTCTCTCACACACACACACTCTCTTTCCTCTATCGTCTATTCATGACTTAGTATGAGTGCTAAGTGCCGTACATGAGCTAGACAACTCCGTGACACCTCGTTGATTTAGATAGAAGCCGAGTGGGGTTGGAAGGGGAAAGAAGAAGGAATTGATAATGTATAATAGAAGTTTGTTCAACTACATAGAAATCCAGATCGCTGAAGGAAGGCAAGTCTAACATCAGAATTCCTAGGATTTATTTGAAAGGTATGGCATCTTTTGTGCTATGTAAGATGTTTTGGTTGGTGACTATGTTTGAAGCCTTGTTTTTTCATACAAAAATATTTCTTCCTAAAGGGTAAGGATGCACGCGTCAAATCCTTACAAGTTGAAGAAAGGGTTCAGTGGACCTTGAAATTTGATGAGGAAGCTGTTTGGTTTTGTTCAGCTCAGTTTTTGGAGTCAAAAAAGAAGTGTGAGGACATTGGGGTTGACAGGGTACTTTGTCGGTGCCTCAGAGTGATAAGTACAGTCAGGGAAGAGTCTTGGATGGTGGGTTCCTCTCTGTACCTGGTCAGCAGGGAGGAGTGACTGGGAAGAGAAGAAGGAACAATAGTAGCTGTCTTGGTACTTATAGAATTGCTCTAAGTTATCACGGGTTAAATGGGCATTTAATTTTTAAAAAAGGGCTTCTTCTCAGGTTTTCTGGGTACGTAGTTTAATGGATTATTGTGTCTGGTGAAATTTGATCAGGGTTACTCGAACTCCCGGTGAAACCACAGGGGCTATGCTAATCTGTTTTGTTCTTGATCATGAGTATTCCTTGCCTTCATCAATTGATATTCAACCTGCTAGTTTAGAAACTTGGCTGTTGCACATTCTGAATCACCTTTGGATCCAGAAGTGTTACACTTGGTTCTTGATACAAAACACAAAAATGTACTACTGCTTAATTCCTTTCTTGAAACATTTCTCAGATCTTGCTTGAGCATTGTATTTGATTTTATGCAGGATGAACATTATATCGCTTCTGTAGCTGAGGAACATGAGACAACTTGCTGGGGTTGTGGATTACGCCTTCTTCTTTCACCTTATGCACCCATTTTCAAGTGTGGTTGGTGTGGAGCTATAACCAACCAAAATCCATTTAAAAATGATAATAAATACTTTTGGTGGAGGCGTTTGCGAGACCGGTGCTTCATTTTTGTGCTCCTGGTTTTTATGCTATTCATTATTGGTAAGTGACTTAATCCATACATTCGTTGCAACAGGAACATATATCACTCTTTTCCATGCATGCAAATCTTGAGAAAGTTTCCCACTATGTTTCTGATATCATTTCAAATTTGGAGTTTGAGGATGCTAGTTATTTACATAATTTGAATGAGCTTCTGGAACAGTAAGAGTATGAAGCCGTTTTTAATACTACCTCCATTTCAATTATAGAAATTTAAAGAGTTTTGCACGCATAATAAGGAATCCTTTAATCACTATCAATCTGTTTGTGAGTACCCAAATCATCCCTCACTCTATATTAAATGATTTCTTCTCACTGACCTCTACAACAATAAATAGTGACTTATTTAATAGGGGTAAAATTGGAATAAATCTATAAATGCATCTTGAAGTCTGTACAGAATGCTAAATTTATTTTGAAACAGAGGTAGTAGTGTTGCATCTTTAAGAATCACAAGGTGGTGTCATGCCAGATATTAGAGACCATTCTGGGGAATCTAGAGAAAACTGCTTCCAACACCGACAGGGGAGGGCAAAAAGAAGCCAGCTCACAATAGTTGCGGTTTATTTTCTTGCTCAACCTGAGAGTCTCTACATTTTAAAATCTATTTATATGCAGTTATAGGTAAATGGATAATTAGCTAGCAGATCAAACAAATAGGATTCTAGTTTATTTTCATATTTTCGTTTGTAGACAATTAACATGCCATTTTCTACTTTAGAGTAATAGACAAGATGATAGGGTCCTTTGGCATTGTCGTTTAGATTTAGAAGCTCCTTCAAAGTTGGTGAAACATCAAACATCCAAATTCGAGGTTGTTTGATTGCCCCTAGGGCCTGCAAGGAAGAAGTAGGATTGTGCACACCTGGATGTAAGAAGGTTAGTAGGCCTAAGGAAGAAGGGAGTTCAGGGTTTGGGAACTTGGTTATCAAAAACATTGCTCTGATTAATAAGTGGTTATGACATTTTTCGCTGGAACAAGATTCTTAATGGCATAGAGTTATTCAGAGCAAGTTTGGTGTGAACCATAATACGTGGGATGCATCTGCCAGTCTTTCCACCGCGTATGCCAGTCCCTGGAAGTTCATTTCTAGTTGTTTTCACCTCTTTTATGCTCATGTTCGTTATGAGGTCGGGGTTGGGAATCAAGTCCGATTTTGGGAGGATGGCTGGACAGGGAACTTTCCTCTCGAGATCTTTTTTCATCGCTTGTTTCGACTTTCAAGTTTTCATAACGCGCTTATTGCTGCGTTTCTTGTTCGGGGGGGGGGGGGGGTGGGGTCAAATGAATTGTAAATTTCATTTTGTGAGGAGTCTTAATGATAGAGAGTTCATGTCGGTTGCAAGTTTACTGCCGCAGTTGTCTTCTTTTCGTTCGTCGGATCTTCAATCCAATTATCGAATTTGAGTTCCTGAACAGACCGGGTCTTTTTGTGTCAAGTCTTGCTCCAAAGTTCTTCGTCCACATGTACAGTTTGACTCCTCTTTACCATTTCATTTGGATGTCCAAGGTTCCGTTCAAATACAAAGTCTTTGTTTATTCAGTGGTCCTTGGTCGTTTGAATACTAATGATTGGCGGCATAGGAGATATCTAAAGATGTACATCTCTCCAGATGTGTTTGTTATGTGTATGGGGGCTAGCGAGTCTCACGAGCATTTGTTCATGCTTTGCTCAATGGTTCAAAGCGTTTGGAGCAGATTGAGATACAGGGTGATCTCTATATTATTTCTCTTGGTGTGGAGGAGTTTTGCATGATTAGACATCTTTGTTTTGCTCGGCCGAGGGATGCTTTTTTGTTATGAGGTTGCGTTGTGTTCGGTCCGCTATGGAATATTTGGATTGAGAGAGACTCTCGAATTTTCATAATTCGAGAGTTATTTCGTTGCTACGGGAGAAGAATGCATAGGAAAATTCAAGAGTAATTTCGTTGTTCTGGGAGAAGATCACTATGCATTCTTCTCTTTGGGCTAGGAGTTTTGGTGCTTTTCAAGGCTCTACTTTTGTGATTTGGCTAGAGATTGGAAATCTGTTTTAGTGATTCGTGTGTATTTCTTGTTCTGATTTTGGTGGATTTCTTGTACGCCTAGTTTGTATCTTCTTCGTTTATGAAAGTCATTTACTTTGGGACCTTGGGTGATTTGGATAGAGATTGGAAAGCTGCTATAATGTTATTCGTGTGAATTTCTTGTTTTGATTATGGTGGATTTCTTGTCAGCCTAGTTTGTATTTTCTTCGCTTATCAAAGACATTTATGCTTTTATCAAAAAAAAAAACACTATCTGAATTGGTTATGATCCTCATTGAGAGCTCTACATAATAGCTCCTTTAGCTTGAGAAAAAACATCAGAACCAGTGAGAAACCATGATGTGAAAAACCTTAATGCATATTTCATCCGGGCCAATTGAGTTGCAGGGAGGGAAATTAAGAGGTACGATCTGTAATGTGAACCAAAGTTATCAAAATCTTAACTTCATTGTTATGGATTGATTACCCTTGATCATCCAAGAGATCTCTATAAAGGAATTCCTTTACTGGTAGAAAGGACTTCGAGAGAGAACCATAAAATGATAACCAGGGAGAAACTGTCTTAATATGTTTGTTCTATGCATGAGTAGTGATGAGTCGTACCTTAAGCAACCAAGCGCTTTAGTCCTAATATCTGACATATAGCCAAGAAGAGGTGGCTTTAGTAGATGAAGGGTTCTAGTTGTATAATGTAGATCCAACCACTATTGTGGAAAGAACTGTTATTATCGCATATCGATGCAAGTCTTACAGCCATCTTGTCTTCAACTCTTTCCTTTGTTAGTCATGTCAAATGGATTTGTTGACTTAATAAATAGTCAAGTAGTTTCCTCATACAGCTATATGCACCGACAAATATCCTTTTAGTAAAACACAGAATAGTTTTTGGTTATATGATTGCTTTATCTTTCAACAAAGCTGTGAAGAGTTAAAATTATTATATACGTTATTTTACTGCTCGATCCTCTGTCAACAATATGCTTTTGCTACAATGATTTGCAATATCTAATTCGGCTCGAATGAATGTTCCGTAGAAATCACAGTTAAGTTGTGTTCTAGAAAAAAATGGGATGCTTGACTTTCATGCGAAACCGAGTTTCACCACAATAACTATGAGCTACTCGAATACCTCATAGAAAGAACGGAATGACCCAGAGCTCGAAGGGCTTGAGTTACCGATGCTTATTGAGTCGACGGACCACCCTATTGTGTTCCCCATCTTTAACTGCGGAAGAATCTCCGTAACGCTTCACTTGACATTCTGATATGTTCGGAAGCTGTCTGCTGAGTTCTTTTACGTTTTGTATCTCTTTTTTATTTATGTCCTCTTCACTTTAAATGAATTCTGTCCCCCATTTTTTTTTGATAGGATAAGAAAAGTATAGTAAAAAGAAAGATAGTCTATGAGCTAGATGCATGTGACATCCATCTGAAAAAAAGAAAACGAAAAGCTAGGCATAAATGTAAACCAACGTGCAGAAGGAAACAATAAAACATGAGGGCCTCCAATCTCTCTGAATAACAGAAATTGGCACCCCATGAAAGCTCCCTGAGCATTGGCCCAGAGCTATGCAATAAAAACCACATTATCTCATAAGAGTTTTTGACCATGCAATGATCCTCAACGATATTAGAATTCCTCTCCATCCAGGATTCCAAATACACTGGAGAGTAGCCAAGACGTCATTTCACAGTTTCACCTTCTCCTTAACTCTCTCAAGAGGTCTAAAAGAATCAAGAGAAAGGACATCCGAAACTCAGGACTAACCCAAGTTCCCCATGCCCCTGCCCAACTGAAACCTATCTCATAAGCAACAGGCAGTTAAACAAAGGAGAAAACATGATCGTGGGATCCAAAGTGCGAATACATATCGCACTAATCCATAAAGAATTTCATGAATGGCCTACTAACTTGTGAAACATCAGTATTCTTGAGCCCGTTCAGCACTAGAGTCCATTCAAAAACCCAAATGATAAAAGAACTTACTTTCAGTGAGGGATAAGCAAGAGGAATGGCAAGGGGTGCTGGGTGCTCAAGTAAAGCCAGTCAAGGTCTACTCATTACTTCTTCTCTAGGGCTTCTTAGAAGGATTTGCAAGAAAGATCACACCAACGACCCATGAAGACTGAAAGAGTCGCGGGTTGACAATGAAGCCAAGTAGAGAAATCAACTCCTCAGTCTTCTTACTGTCAAATTTCTGAAGGAACATTCAAAACAAACATCCCCTCTTGGAAATAGAAATCTGGGAAGGCATGGGAAGGATGTCATAGGAGGAACAACCTCGATCAAGCATCCTTTTAGAAATGAATATGCAGCTCATTCACAACCTTAAATCTCACCAAGAACAAAGAAAATGGTAAAGTTATTGTATGAATTTCCACAGACTCAAATGTGATGAGAGAGCAACAACGCGGAACGCCAAATAAACTCTCTCTCTCACTTGTGTTAACCAGCTAGGAAGTGTTCTAACGAGAATATGCAACAACAATACCAATAAAACTGGAAACAATCACCATATCAATCAAAGCAAGATACCAGAATTTTTAACGTGGAAAACCTGCCCAATGTGAGAAGTAAAACCCGTTGGACCTAGTCCAGAAATTGTTCGACTACTACTCAAAATTGGGTAACACCTTGGAGCTCTCTCTAGTACAAAATAGTGGGAAAAGCACCAACCAAAATTCAAGAACAAACGACCCTTGAACAATTAACACAAAAACTACTTTGAGAACTCACGAAGAACAACAGAAAGCTCGGACAAAAAATTAACCCTTGTAGAAACATCCAATCATGATCTCCACCGTTCTGATTGAAAATAAGGTCTAACGGTCGATGAATCTGTAGTGACAGCTCTACAGCCGCAGAAAGCTGGCAGTTGCTGATCAAGAACGAGAAAAATGCCGCACGAACACTGTTTTTTTGCTCTCCTTTCTCTATTACAGTGTCACCCCAAAATTTTGGAAGTAAAATCTAAACTCCCTATTTAATGGGCCATTAATTTTGGTCATTTATTTTAATAAAATCTACTTCAAAAAGAAAAGGCAGTCCCAACTAGGAGGGAAGGCCGAACCCTTAGTCACATTTTTCGGGAAAGCAGGATCATGGAAATCAAGGCTACAGAAGTGTTTTAGACACATTTTTTGGGGTAGCAGGATCATGGAAATCAAGGCTTCAGAGGCAGAGCTCATTGCAGCTACGGAAAAGAGAGTTGTGGACAAAGCGGTTTACGAAGAGCTTGATTGTAAGCAAGAGAGGTATGTAGTATTTTGTGTGGGTCAAAGGGCTATACATCTTTATAAGAATTCAACCCATTCCAAATCAGACAATCTGATGTGAGGTATCATTGGATTCGTGATGCGTTGAAATCCAAGTTGTTACACATTGACATCACACAGATTTGAATGATTCTGATATGATGACCAAGAGCTTTGCCCAAGAAGAAGCATTATACATAGCAGGTATGATGGAATCCTCAATAGAGTCAACCAGCTATATATATCAAGCTATCACCCTGATAAGGTACCAATGTAGTTATAAACAAGTAATAACCTCCTTATACTTGCAGACTAATTACATCTAGAAGTCTTATCCAGATATGCGTTTGCAGAGTATGTACCATTCTCCCCAACATTTTGAAAAACTCGGTCACTATTTTAGTGTGAGGAAGAATGTAAAGCCATGAACTTGGAGCAGCCAATGAGCTTGAATATCCCACGTTACATGTCCATTGGATGGCGTCTGGGAATAACCATGGTATTAGTAGAAATTCTTGGAGATTCATGGAAGTCGTAATTATCTGTCATGGAGGGAACTCTTGCTCCCTTTGCTCTTCAATATTTTCTAGTTGGTGCTTTAGTGTCACTGAGTTCAAGTTTAGACTTGCTCAACAGGCATCAGAAGATGTTTGACAGCTTATACTATAAACTTCGTGGAAATTAATCGAATTGGCACTTCAAAGTTCAAACCACTGAGAATATAACTGTTAACCACACTATGAGGATTCACGTTAAACCCTGGAATCCAGGGTTGCCCAAGGAGGGTATGATCAAGTAAGACAACACACCAACATATGCAAAGAACGGAGGCTGGCTTCTTTTAACGCAATGCTGGGTTTTGGCTTGGCTGAACTGGATCTAAAGATGGATAATTGTATTTGGGGATGTCGAATTAAGCAGATGTGAGTTTTGCAAGATATAGAAAGTGGTCATGGGTTAGGGTGGATGTCGCATTTAAAAGTTTTACATTCTTGCAAACTGCTGCTGGTGAATAGGTTGTAGGAGAGGAAGGCTGGCGGTTCTTGGATAGGTTCAGGCAAACAAGGAAGGCAGCATAGAGGCGACACTCATCAACTGTGAGGCAATGCAGGGTATGTGTGCAAAGAAAATCTCCTTCTCTACCATCACCTTTAGTTTCATGGTTTTGCTTCCTTACGGGCAGGTGTTCGGATAGGTGTTCGTATCATTGCTGGTGTAATTCTCAAATTGTTAAAATATTCCTTCTTGGGGAAAGAAAAAAGAAATACTGAAGATAGTTGTTGCTGCTAGGAGTTCGAGTGAGAGTTTCATTGAAGAAGTAATGGATTCGGCTAAACAGGTTGGGTTGTTAATAATAAGTTCTGCATAGATTCTAGCTTGTTGCTAGGTGTGGTGACTGTTGGTAATACTTTTATTTTCTTTTTTTCTCTTAAGAAAATAGATAAGGGATGGAGGACAGAAAAAATTGAGTTTCCTTTTTTTATTTCTGCCCAATAATGGACAGATGGTGGTGCGAGACCTTCAGAACAAAATAAGATAGAAGAGAAAAGAAGAATGATACCCCACATTGACAAGTTAGGAGAACAAATTTCCAATTGATGGAGAATGTGGGATGGAGATTCCAAAGAACTTGTAATATTTTGAGAAGAAGGGATAACTATGCGGGAGTCCTGAAAGAAATAAGAGGGAGAAGGGAGAAATCTACCCTTGCGAGGGATAGTAGAACTACAAAGCTTGACAAGCTTATGCTCAATTCAATGTTGATTGATAATGAAGGAGTACATCAATGTTTATAGCTTTATCTGATTCTGAAATCCTAAATCTACTAGGATATGCTATTTCATGAGACCGGTCCAACCATTGGAAGCGAATATGCCCTCCCTCCCAAATTGATAGTCCATGTATCCCTTTTTGTCCGTCCCAAAAAGATTGTCCACTTCCTAAAAAAGACTAAAATCCTGTTGTAAATTAGTAATGGTGCAAACAAACTAAGCTGTATCCTTAAAATCCTTGAAATGTACAAAGAGACTCTCTTTATGGGACGGAGGGGTATATAGTAATATTTCCCTAACCAGCTCATTATCACTTAAAAAAAAACTAATTATATTAATAAACTAATACCTATGCAGCCAGTGTTAATTGAGATAATTTTTTTCTTCCTCCCATATTCCGAATCACCCATGCACATACATCATCAGGCTCACCTCCCAAGTTCAAATTGGAAGAATGTTAGATTATGGTGAGGCCAGTGGTGATCTCTGTTATTTTTCTCCTTATTTCTCGAGTATTGGTTGATTTTGTGTGTTATGTCCAATTCGTAAATTTTGGAAAAAAAGAAAACTTGCCCAAAAGTAGTATTACCTTCCTCAAATTGAAGAGATATATAGATGACCTCTTTGTGTGTGTGTGTGTGTATGTGTGTGTTTTAATGTTAATACATAACACATAATTTACAGTACATTTAGAGTTTACAAATATTTTCTCCGAAAATAACTTCTAGTTTACAAGAATTGTATTCTGTTTTGTTGATTTAAATTGAAAGATGTTGATATGTAACTTAAAAATGGGTCAAATTGACAAAAGAATGTCGAAATGTCATCTTCATACATTTGTATCATGTTCATTGCAGTTCCCAATTACTGTAAATCTTAATTTTATGTACTCAGAGACACTAACCCTCTTCTCCCCTTGGTACCAGTTCATGCTTAACGAAAATTTTTTTTTTTAATCGAAAAGTTGCATATGCTGTTTTCCTGAATCTAATCCATCTGATGTCCTTAACTGCAGGTGGTGGTGTCTGGGCTATTTATCCGTTTGTTTTTTCGATTAGTAATTTCTGTGGGATACTTCACTGCAGTATAGCAGCGATGTTATCAGTAGCAACCATCTCGACTTATTGCCTTGCTGCATTTCGTTCTCCTGGTGCTCCACCAATTATACCTTGGGGTAGCTACCCAGCAGTGGGAAAAGGAGGCCTTGAGAATTATACCTTTTGTCGATATTGTTCAAAGCCAAAGTCACCTAATGCTCATCACTGCCGTTCTTGTGGAATGTGTGTATTAGATATGGATCATCACTGCCCATTTGTAAGTTTTCATAGCCTTATCCCCAATTTAGAAATAAATCTCCGTGCTGTGAAACCTATCTTATCCTGGAACCATGTCGTGTTATCTATGAGAAAATTATCTTTACTCTCTTACTGGTTATCCAAAAAACTTGAAATGAAGAATTTTGTGAAATACCCATAGTTTGGGAACAAGGATTGTAGATGCTTAATGGCTCTGCTTCGGTGTTGATTTGTTTGCAGATAGGGAATTGTGTTGGTGCTGGAAATCACCGTTCCTTTATCCTCTTCCTCATCTCGGCAGTAGTCAGCACCACGTATGTTTCTATCATCACTGCATATGCAGCCAACTACATGTGGCCGTCATTAAACTACAGTCCTCTTGTTGTTCTGAACGCGTCTGCTAGCAACGGCTTGATTATCAAGGTTCTGAAGGAAATTGTGCTGGCTTTCTTCACATCGATACAGTTTTTATCCATGAGATGTTTTATTCTTGTCTACTTGTGCATCGCGAGCATTTCAGTGGAGATTGGGATAGGTGTGCTGTTATGGCAGCAACTCTGCTACATTTACGAGGGCAAAACCTACTTAAGTAAACTGAGTGTCTCTGCGAACAACGAGGTTGCAGAAAGAGATTGCCAGAATGTTATTCGTTTCTTTGGTTGCCCATTGTCAGCATCGAGATATCTGCCGAGTAGTTGGAATTCTAGGAAGAGCCATAAGAAGTAACACTTGAACTAGTTAGACTGGTGTTTCTCCTTTTGTTTTTGTACTCACCCTCGTGCGCGCGGCTGCCACCGTCACTACCACCATGCGGCTGCCACCGTCACCACCACCGCCACCACCACCACCATCACGACAAAAGTGCCATGTATGTGTAATGTAAAATATTTGTCACGTGCAAGTTGTATAAGAGTACCTCTCTTTTTTTTTTTTTTGTTGTTGATATAAACTGTTGAGAGAAGGGAATATAGCAAAGATTAGATTGATTATATCCCCATGCTTGAATGTTTTTTTGATGCAGCACTCTAGTTGCACGAAATAACTACTTTAAGGATATATTTGGTTGTGTTCTCCTGGGTGATTTTCACTCAGGTTTTTTGATTTTTGATTTTTCTCTTTTATTGGTCCCACACTTTTTCTCTCTATCTCTCTCTTACTTTTTACTATAATCATTACAAAAACTCAAAAATCAAATCAATAAATCACTCATCCAAACGCTTGCGAGTCATTTCTCCTAAAGTCAACCAGAGAAACTATCGTTGACCACACTTTTTCATAATCAAAAATTATTTTTATAATTTCATAATAATAAATAAAAAAAATTGTAAATAATGGTCGCACTCACTCGCAGTTGCATATAATTGACCGAAAGAAATTTAGTGGGAAATTATTTTGAGAATTAAAGCAATATCTAGGAGTATTTTATATTATAAGACATAGTCTATAGTGGCCCCGAGTCCAAATAATTACTACTAAAATGGGGTATACTGTAATACTAACACTTGAAATTCAAAATAGGCATCGTACTATTTATTTTACTCGATAGCTATGATACTTTATTTTTCATTTCGTAATGAATATCGTATCGTACTTTTGTTGTATTGAATGGTGTTAATAATTTAAGGGTTAATTTCATTTTAAGCCCCAAAGTTTCCGTGGGGTTTCTAAACAAGTCCCCCGGTTCTGGAAATTCCGGAAT
>JAOWAN010000043.1:13158937-13182936 GCA_028566635.1 Lobelia cardinalis | reverse complement strand
TGGTATCTCAGTCTTGGTGAATTCAGACAAAGAAGGACACTATCAGCTCCATCACCCGAGGACTTCATAAATATAATTTACACATAATTTATTGGCAATCCGGCTGGAAGCCAAGACAAGTCTGAGTCATACCACTAGCATCCTTCCCATGGTTTTCCCCATTGATAAAGCCTCCTCTTCCTCCAATCAAGGAGAATCCTCCTCATCCCCTCCTGCAACAATTCCAGTAATGGATCTGCCTGAATGTTACCTGGACTAGGGTACGCCTGCCAAACCGGGTGTCAGATCTTCCATAATTGTAAAATTGTACACCAAACGTAGTTTAAGACAGCCACACCCGTACTCACACTCACACTCAAGTTGTGTCATACTGTGTCGGACACGGGTACTTTGGCAAAAGTAAAAAGTCAAGGTAACATGGTTCAAAACAATGAGAGTGAACAAGAAATTTCAGTGTACCTAAACTTTAAATGCAACTCAAATTAGCTTCCACAAATGTGGGCCATGATTAAAGAGATTATAATGTTCTTTCTTAAAGCTCAAGCGTAATAAACAAGTTTCAAACTAGAAAATAGAGATAGTAAGATATGCAAAAATCATTTTGATTAGGGGTATAAGTCCAAACCGACCAAACTGACAACCGAACGAACCGAACTATTCCGATGAGTTTGGTTTAATTTCGGCCATCAACGGTTCAGTTACGGTTCGAAAAAATTTCAAACCGCACGGTTCGGTTTGAGATTTCGACACCTCAAACCAAACCGATCTAATGTAAATATATTTTTTTATATGAACCCCTCATATTTTCTATATCTTTATATATACCCTTTTTAATTTTATATATATAATAGAATAATAATTATATTCTACCTTAAACTTAATTGTATTATGATGAACTTATAAATTTTATAATTTTTAAGTTGCATTGTGCTAAGTAGTATGTAAACAAATAGCATAATTGCGTTATTTTTCAATTTTTATCATGATCATAGGCTATTAATGTTAAAAATAATTTTTAATTTTAATTTTTTGTTATAAATATTATGTTATATTTAGTTTTTTTACAAAATTAAAAGATTTTTCATAAATCGATAAATCGAACCGCGGTTTATCGGTTCGATTCGGTTTTTTAGTTTCACAGTTCGGTTTAGGTTTGAAATTTTCCAAACCGATAGGGTGCGGTTCGGCTTGCGGTTTATACCCCAAACCGAACCGTTGCGCCCCTAATTTTTATAGGTAGGTCTTTGCTAAGATAGTTGAAAAAGAGAGTACACATTCATTCGGAACGGAGGAAAGTAATTAATAAGAAGTACCACACATGTGCAATTGGTATATGACAAAGAACAAGATCATTTCAATTACATAATAATCGATTTCAAGACAAAAATTGGCTAGAGTTTCAAGGAAAAACATCCTTACATTACATAAAGCCTTCCAAGAAAATTTATGTGTTCTGTTACATGTGAATGACTACAAATAAGGCACGGTGACCTAGTTTTTACTTTCGTTTCTTATCTTTCTTCTTGAAGATTTTTGAGATAAGATGTCTCGACCCGAGCCAGAAAGCTTGATCCACCACTTCCCACTATCCAAGTCCCACCAAGTCAACTAGACCCACCATAGGCGCACCCAAAAGTTCATGGATGATTGTTGGTGATAGTAGGGGACTATTTCTTAGTGACTCTAATTTCCCCATCTTTCCATTGTAGGATGTAGGGGCTTACAATCTCCCTAGATCAGTACGTCAAGGTCGAATCGAAGCAAGATTGCACTCCGAGAGATCATAATTTCGGCTAGGGCTCACTATGATACCATTTGTAACTCCCTGAGCCCGAAAGTCTGATCGCCTACATCGCAAGCTCCCTACCCATCCGGATCAATGCCAACCCAAAATTTCATGGATGATATTGGTACTAGGTAGTAAGGGCCATGGGAGCACTTATAACTCTAGTTTTCCCCATCCTTCTGATGTGGGATGTGCGGGCTCCAAATTTTCCCCGCTCAAATAATTGATGTCCTCAACAAGGCCAAATCAAATCAAGATAGTACTTTCAAGCGATCACAACTCTAGTTGGGGTTCTACTTTGATATCATTTCTAACACCCTAACTCGAAATGTAGCATGCTTACCGTCCTAACGAGCATCTAGTCCCACCCAAGAATCCATGGATTGTCATTTGTGTTAGGTGGTAATAGGAGACCACTAATAAGTGACTCTAATTCCTCCCTTCCTGTTGTGGGAGAGAATGTGAGTCCCCGTTCTCTATCGTAAAATGTAAGGAAATAAGTCATTTAAGGCGCTTCCTACTATCATCTAGTACTAATAACATCCATCCACAAGGTTGGATGTGGTGGTCCTAGTTAACCGAAGAGCTCGGCGGATAGTGGAGCACCGATGTAGGGAACCCGGGCTTTTAGACTCGGGAGGTTAAAAGGGTATCAAAGCGGAACCTCGGTCAATCGTGTGATCACCTAAGGTATGTTCTTGGTCTAATTTCGACCTTGACGAGAATGTCAAGGATTTAACCGGGGAAGATTGTAAGCCCCACGTCCCATTGGAAAGATGGAAAAAAATTTCCAATCTTTACTGATTAAAAAAAATATGGGAAAATTTTGAGTCACTTATAAGTGTCCCCTATTACCGCTTAGCACTTGTCCATCAACTTTTGGTTGGGCTTGTGGTGGGCCTAGCTAGTTGTTTGGTGGGATGATGGGAGCGATATGTCATACCGAGCTTTGGGGTTGCATCATTATGTAGACCTATCACTTTGGAAATTCCAAATAAAATCAGCTAATCCAAAAATTTTACAAAAACAATGTCTATTGCTAACATTTTTAACAACCTTCGACACTAGATAGATAGATTGCTTGATAATATTATATAATTAAGATGACATATAATTTCAACCATTTTTATCTTAAAACCTAGATAAAATTGGAGGCAAATATATAAACCACTAGAAGGATTTATAACATTTTTGAGGTCCTATATGTATCTGAAAAAAGAAAGAAAAAGATTCCATACTAGGTGTACTACTGACATATATTTCCAACCCTTTTTATCATAAATTCCAGATAAAATTGGAGGCAAATAGATAAACCGTTAGAAGGGTTTACAACAATTTTTAGGTCGTATATGGATTTGAAAAGAGAATGAGAAAAACACATACAAGATATACTACTCTATAGCTAAGTGCATCAAGGGCCAAAGACGTTTCATGCCTGGCACTACTGAAAAGTAGGTGAGTCGTGGATGGCACATGCCATGTAACAGATTTCCTTAGCATATCTACGGCAATAGAGTGGTGTTATCATTTGATGGAGATAGAACCTATAAACAGTTTTATCTAATCTAATGGAGCTCAATGGTGAACCTGTCTACAAAGAAGAAAGAAGAAAGAAAGAAAAAAAGGAATTAAGAAACTTACGAGTTAACAACAAACAATTTATATGTTATTTTACTTTCAAGCATCCAAGTAACAGACATTGAAAACATTATCTCCTGCAAAATAGATAAGTACTCAATAGACCACCTAACTTCCACAATTAGTGAAGTTTGAAGAGTTCAAGTGAAGCTCACCTTTTTCCTTGAAAATCCAATGGGAATCAGTCCCATCGTCAGCTATAAACTTAATAATATCATGTATGGACATATCTCCTGTGTAAGAAACAGCATTCTTCTTTTCCGCTGGAAATAACACCAGCGATGGATAAAGTTCCCTCTGCATGTTTCAATCACACCAAAACTATAGCAGTAAATTGCCAATGTATAACTTCAGAGAATGAGAAAACATTATAGAAGTCCTGACAATTACTTTGCTTTCTTTCTTTTGAGGTTTTCACTTGCTGCAGTGGTCTATACAGAATCTTAACAGCCAATATGCAGAAGAGAGGTGGATATATAATTCTAAACAGAACATGCAGGAATACTTTCAGTCTCCACACAAGTAAATCGCGCGTAGACTTCAAAAGAAGTCTCTTCCAGATCCAACACCATAAAATGATTGAGAATCTGGAGTGTTGCAAGCTTTCTTTACATAACCTTGAAAATGTGTTAGATATCTTTGATGCCCCTCTCTACGAGGTCCATATTTGTCTTTTGAAAAAAGGGAGGGTAATCTTGTCAAATGACATAGTCTAAAAGGGAAGTGTAACTCTTCAAATGGGACACCTCAAAAAGGCAAGTGCAACTCGTCAAGTGCGACGGAGGGAGTACCATTTAGCCTACCTAACCTGTCCCAATGTATCATACACTGAAAAAGCAAATTCTGACACTTAAGAGCTTAGTAAATCCAACACCAGAACTTTTGGAGAGTAACGATGCTCCTAGGGGAAACCAATCACCTACAACTATTACACTGAAGCAAGGCTTCCTTAACACCACAAGGGGATAAAGAAAATATAAGGTAAGAGCAATCTTAGACAAGAGGTTATAGAAAGAAACAATATCTAGACCACATAAAATTGAATGACTTAGAGAAACAGAGTAAGAAAAAGCAAGGAATTGGGGTTTGAGGTGGTAAGGGGGAAAATAAATGGTTTTCTTTACATCATAGAGGCCCTCCCTGGACACTGATCTACAGAAGCTTTGAGCCTATGTACAAGATGGAGTGAAGAGAGAGAGACAAGTAACATACCAAAACAGCCCATCTTATATATACACACACATTAAAGCAAAGGATGCCCCGCCCCTATATTTACAATCACTCCTGCATGGCACTTAAGTTGATATGCTCTCCTTTGTGTGCAATTTTAAAAAATGCACAGCATAAGGGAATTGTATTAAATCTCTTTGAAGATCATAATAGCATTCACTCGTTTCAGGATTCTGTTTCATTTATTGATATATTCAAATGCCTATAATTTCTTGTGTCTTCTTTAATACACTAAGCAATAAAACAAAGGAAATGATTCACAATATAAAAATATTACTTCTAATGTGCCACTTTTTTCTTAAATCTAATCAATGAATGCACCAAACACTAGAAAAGTTTTAAAAATTAATAATAATAAAATAAAAACCCATCCATTGCACGTGCAAGATGCTAGTGAAAATTTGGGGAAAAAATGGTTCAAGAAATTACTTGAATAAAGTCTTTTTGTTCTCCAGTTACAAAGTTATCTATAATACAATTTACGGTTGTTGATTTGACATTAGGAACAATAACAACCCTACTCTCCCAACAGCCCTACTTCCTCCCCAACCTTAACCCCCCCCCCAACCCCTCCTCCATAACTCACACATCACTCCCCTCTTTCTCTCTCCTTTTCTCTGTTATAATTTCTCTATATATATTTATTTATAATTTTTTGAAGTTTTTCATATATTTAATTAAATTAATTTAATTTCTGATTCTGTCCCCTCGGGCACAAATAAAATGTGAACCATCGTGAACCATGAATTATATATTTATTTATTTTTTTGATAAAAGGAAAAATGTCATTTATAAGAGAGGAAGATACAAAATTGGCGGACAAAAAATCCACCGAAAGTAAAAACAAGAAATACACCCAAATTACATTATAATAGCTTTCCGATCTCTGGCCAAAGCACCCAAAGTCAAGCCCGGGAGAACACCAAAACTCCTAGCCCAAAGACAAGACTGCACAGTGATCTTCTTCCACAACAACGGAAGCGATAACTCTCGCTTACCGAAAATTCAAGAGTTGGCATAATATATAGCTCGCCTTGTATCTAAAACAGTCTACTCCAAAGACTACGAGCCGTTGAGCAACGCATGAACTTGGTCATGAGACTCACTAGCCCGCGTACACATAACACACACATCTAGAGAGATAGACATCTTCGGATATCTCCTCTGCCACCGTTCATTAGTATTCAAATGACCAAGGACCACTGACCAAGCAAAGACCTTGTATTTGATCGGAACTTTGGACTTCCAAATGAAATGGTAAAGAAGAAAGTCAAGCTGTGTATGTGGACGAAGAACTTTAGAGAAACACTTTACAGAAAACAACCCATTCTATTCAAGAACCCAAATTCGACGATCGGATTGATTATCCCATGGACAAAAAGAAGACAACTGTAGTTATAAATTTGCAACCGATATGGATTCCCTATCATTAAGATTCCTCACAAAATGAAAATTTCAAGTCATCTGGCCCCCTCTAGAACAAGAAAAGCAGCAATAGGCACGTTATGAACACCGGAAAGACGAAACAAGTGAGGAAAAGAGATGTTGAGAGGAAAGTTCTCTTTCTGGTGATCCTCCCAAAAGCGGACTTGATTCCCAACCTCATAACGAACACGACGATAGAAGAGATGAAAACTAAAAATGAACTTTCAAGAACTAGAGTACGTGGTGGAAAAACTACATATGCATCCCACCTGTTATGGTTCACACCAAACTTGCTCTAAATAACTCTATGCCATAAAGAATCCTCCTCCAACGGAAAACGCCATAAGCACTTACCAATCAGAGCAATTGTTTTTGATAACCAAGTTCCCGAGCTCTAGACCCCTATCTTGCTTAGGCCTACTAAACTTCTTATAAGCCACCAAATGAGCCTTACTCTCCTCCTCGATCCCACGCCAAAAAAATCAGTGCATTATCCCCTCTAATCGCTCTGCAATTCCCGTGGCTAACTTAAACAGAGAAAGATAGTTAATGGGAATACTAGACAAACATGACTCAATAAGAGTAACTCTCTCGCCTAAAGAAAAATAAGCACCCTTCCACCCTGCCAACCTTTTTGACAAGTTTTCAATAACTGGATTCAAAACTTAATCACCCTAGGATTCCCACCTAAAGGAAGTCCAAGATAGAAAAAAGGACAATTCATAACAAAACATCCCAAAAGATTAGCAAATGAATTCAAAGATGGAAGCTTAACATTTATGCCTACTAATCCACACTTGGTTAAATTGATCTTAAGACCAGACGTAATCTCAAAGATTCGAAGAACAATAAGGACATTTGCAAATCTACCACGATCCTCGTACAAAATTAGCATAGTATCATCAGCGTATTGAAAATGAAAGACCTTTGAGCCGTCATTTCCTATCCAACAACCCTCTACAACACCCCTCGTCTCACTTCTTATTAGCAACCTACTTAGAACATCCGCAACCGACGTAAAAAGAAAAGGGGACATTGGAACCCGTCGGCGAAGTCCTCATGAGGCACGAAACCCCTTAGGCTCCTCATTAATCATAACAGAGAACGAGGAAGATGAAAGACACCATCTGATCCATATACGTCATGTAGACCCCAAACCTTTCCTTTCCATACTAGATCAAGGAAACGCCAATCCACCAGATCGTACCACTTCTCAAAATCCAATGTGAACCACAAAAATCAACTGTGAAACATAAAATATCAACCGTGAACCATAAAATATGAGTTATGAACCATAAATAATAACTGTTCGCGGTGGTTCGCACAATTGCATTTCTTTGTGGTTCACGGCCAAATAAGTCCCTATATATAGATATAGATATATATAAGTAGATTTTCACAATATATATATGCTGTAAAAATCACAATTTGAAAATATAATTATATATATATATATATATATATATATATATAAGTAGATTTTCAAATAAGAACGTAAATATTGTGAGAACCACTAGGAACCATCAAGTTGATATTTATTGAATTTAAGTTGATATTTATTGAATCTAAGTTGAATCTTAGTATTATTATAGAATCTTAGTATTATTTTCTGGTGTTCGATCTTCGTATTATTTGATGGATCCTAGTGGTTCTCCGTTCTCACAATATTTAGATTCTCATTTGAATCGATATTATTTACATTCTCACAATATATATAGAGAGGTACTCAAATGAGAACCTAAATATTCTAGGAACCGTATGAACCAATCTTGGTCATTAGATTAGAAAAAAAAAAAACACGAATGAGATTGGATAAAGTGTGAACACAATGTATTGAACAGGGAGGGTGATCATTGCGTTAGGTAAGAACGCAAATTTTTTTTCCACCGTCTCGTTTAAACGCACATATCTCATTATTTATAACTCCAAATTGAGATCCGTTTGCAGATTTTTACTCGTACTTGAATTTTCTTCAAACCAAGATCCATCATGACTATATTCTAGAAGATTTTTTTTTCATATTCAAAAAATATACTCAGCATGAATATACTGAGGATTCAATAAAAAGACTGAATCCTCGTAGTTTTTTTGTGATATATTTGACAATATTACTAGTTATTCATATATACACTAGAAGTACAGGCCTACACATATAACATGTAAAAACTGTGTATGAGTAAAAAACTAATGCATTCGGTGCAATTTTTTAGATTTTCAAACACTTCTCAAAACAAGCTAGAATTCAATAGAAAGTTGTAGTATATTTGTGTTGGGTATATTATTTATGAATATACTAGGATTCTGTAGAAACTTTCTACTGAATCCTTGTATGTTCATGAGATTCAATAGAATTTTTCTACTGAATCCCCGTATATTCATGCTGAGAATATTTTATGAATAGGCAACAACAAAAAATTATTCCAAAATATTTTCATGACGGACCTTGTTTGCAGGAAAAAATGATATCGAGGAAGAAACTGCAAAAACGGATCTCAATTTGGAGTTCTAAATAATGAGATATGTGTGTTTGAAGTTTAAAAAGAAAAAAAATTATTGTGTTCACAGCTTACCTAATTGACAGGCTTGTCCAGATTTTCTGGTAATTACGAAATATGTCACCGGTGTTTTAAAGAAGAATCTGAACTCAACCATTAATTTGTGTCTAATCCAATGGATGTGATAGTTACTACGGTTCTCATTGAATTGGTTCTCATTGGAGTAAGACCCTATATATAAGCATAATGACATAAGAAGCTCTTCGAAATTGACTTCAAAACTCACAAAATGAGAGTCAAGACTCAAGAGGAACTTTAGAACTGCTCATTTCATCATTCTATTTTAAGGTATGAGAAAAATGGATATAGAAAATAACTAGTAGCCAAAAACCTTTGATATGTTATATTTTATAACTTCAAACTTAAGCAAAGTACCCGGTGCATAGCACGGGTACTAAGCTAGTGACAAAAGTAAACAACTTTCTCACCCTACTTTTATCTCCTATCAGAAGTCTTAAGCTAGATGGAGTCGCATTGAAGAATTTGGAGCAAATAAAAAGTGAGTATCTTCAGCACCAATTACCCTTCTCTCTGAACTCTTTTTACAAAGCTTTCTTAGCACAAACCCCAATATCTGAATATTTCTCTACAGTTTCAATATACTTCCTCCTATAATATTGACTAATCTTCTCCCTACATCCTTAAAAGAGTGTCGTCAGTTAACTTTGCACGGATTTAAGAAACAATTTGACTAATGGTTAATTTCAACAGGAAAGGAAAGTTTTGGGCCACAAGTAAGGCCTCGCTAGAGGACACTCCTCAAGAAATTTGCTGGTAATGTAAAGGCTTGGTTCAAAGGAAACTCAACATTTCAAGAGTGTCAACAACCGGAATGGCCTTGTAAATCTTTGAGTCCTGACCCCTGGCCCTAGTGTCATGTACATGAAGACCATGTCACTCTCACTGCCATCTATTCCTTCCATTAACAGCTTGATTGATGTCAAGGGTCATTTATTATCTCTTTTTTTTCATGAACTATGGATTAGCCATGCTATATAAAAGGTCTCCACGTTATGCATCTAGAGGCTTTGGACATGGTAAAGTAAAGCTGTTTTGGAAATGTGGTGTTTTTTGTTGATTTTGGACTGACACTATTGGTAGAATCTTCAGTTAAGAGCCTTCCACTTTATCTTTTTTGATATCCTCAGTTTTTTTCAGGGATTCTCTCTGAATATGTTTCCAAGTTGGAGAATTACACAAAAGGATGCACAAACCAATGCCATCCTTTATAAATGCTAGCTCTTTTTGACACTGCAAGTTGGAACCTTCTCCTGGAAACCACTATTTTAGCGATCTGGAAAAGTTCTAGTATCTTTGCCACAACTTCCTGGCACACAATCGAGATCATAGTTTAAGCGACTCTCTGATAGTCAGAAACCGGTTTGGGTTCAAAAATCAAGTCTAAATCAGGTACTCGTAACTAAGTTGTACAATTATCTACAGTTACCTTAAAGTTTAAAGACTCCAAAAGTTAGAGAAATGTTTCCATAAGTTTCTGGCAAATAAATAAAACCCGGTTTAGGCAACTGTCCAGTGGTTGGAAATCTTGGCCGACATGCAATCACAAAGGTGGAACCAAGAAGCAACTTTAGACCAAAGAGTTCAGGAAAATTATTGAGCTTCTTCGAATAGCAAAAGAAAAAATAATAATTGCAGTTTTTATCAGAAGCAGTTCTATTAACAAAAAAGTTTGAAGACGGTGGTTATGGCATATTCTCCAGTCATCACCTGCTTATCAAAGTCTCATACTCCCAGCTTCCTTGAGTAAATCAACCGGGGGGCATAAAAAGGTTTCGATCAATCTTAAAACTAATAGTCACAACCTATGATATGGATAATAATAATAAATCAATATACCCTTGACGATACATGACATGTCTATATACAACCGGCAAGAAATCATGCGTGATTACCTGGGCCATTGATTTCAAGATTAAACTGCAGTCGTTCCGTGTGCAATCCATCAAATATATTAGCGGAAGTTTCACCGTAGAGTTATTCGAATCATCTGCCACATATCTAACCCCTCATCAAATATAAAATTTTGGATTTCCTTGTAATTTTAGGCATAAGAGAAAAGAAAGATACAGCAGTTCTTCATATCATATAAGGTGCATAATGATGATCTTAAAGTATAATAAAAAAATATTCCAGTGCCACTCATCCAATGACATATCCCTTGCAATTTTATTTTTTTTTTGGCCCTAAGGGGGCGTGGGAAGGGATCGAACCTGAGACCTTACATATTGTAAAGCTCTAGCTCTACCACTGGGCCACCCCTCAGGGTTGACATATCCCTTACACCTTAATAAACATAACCTATCAACAAGCTCGAGTATTATACAACTGAATATTATAAATTTACAACAATGAATTGTTATCCAGTCTTGCTCTCTTCATTTGCAGCCTTCAGCCATAAAGGGAGTGGGGGGAGGGAGGAAAGTAAATAACATGGACTCATGCAAATAAGATGCTCTTTGAATATAAAGCGACTTTGTAGGTGTGTTAGGACATATATATTCTGACTCTAGAGTGGACCACTTTCAAAAAGCAAACAACGCAGTTTCAACATTTCGGGAAAGCTTCTTTGCTCTCTTATGACAAAGCTCGGAGACTTGGAAAAAGTAAGGGAGGTCATTTCTCCTAAGATTGGACTCTGAGGTCACCTCATTGAATATGGGGTTGATAAATTATGGGACAAGAAAACCAAATGGAACTAAATGGAAAACCAAACTGTATGAACTCTTCCTGGATGCTTTGGAGTAAATATAACCTTAGGATACTGATATTCTCCAAAACAACTCGTGGACATATTTTTGTTTTTCTGGTGCGAAAAAAGATTAGAAAGAGCATCTGGTTGATGATATTTTTTTCCTGACATGTGGGCAAGACAAAAATCTAGTCCACTTTTTATAGATTTTTTTGATAAGAAATGCATTAGATAGAAAGGATAAACAAGAAGTTCAGGCCATACAATAACTTCCCAAAAGAAAGGGATTTTGAAAGAGTACAGCGAACAAGTGTCACTTCTCAAGGTTACCAAATCTATACACAAGTACAGCCTCTTCCATTACGCATGAGAAGCATAAGACTTAAACTCATCCGGACTTCCCAGCCTTTCTAACTACTCCGCAAACAAATTTTCTAGAGACATAAGTCTTTTATGCATGGTCTTCCATTGACGCAGTCTCCGTGCCTTTTCAGGTCAAGGAATTAACAAAATCTGCATCACTATCCCGTGTTCATACTCCCTATTGACTAACATAGTGCAACCAACCCAAAGCACAAGATGTAACCAAATAACCCTTCAAGCATGAAAGCAAGGATTAAGGAGAAGAGGAGGAGAAACATCAACAAACAGAAAAAACTATTTTAATGATGGACATGAGTGCACTTCACCAATTGGAACAAATATTAGCATTCAAGGAAAATTATCAAATTGAAGATAAAACAGTATTTCTTTTACCACTTACCATTTCTTGAAAAGGATTTATTGTTCATATATTCACTTTTCATCATCTCTCCGTAACCCTTAAATGCTCTGTATGCTTCACGAACAACTAGTTCCATTCTTTGACAAAACCCACACCAGGCATTGCTAAAAAGTACCAATACATCCATCTTCCAAGCATTGTAAATATTTGTAGAATCAGAATCATCACCAACAACCAGTTTCGAAAATGTTTGGGTGGTAATCCGAGGGATGGAATTGACCTCATGAAAATCCAGATTAACAAATGGTGGAGCAGGAGCCTCCCTAGAGTCCAATATCACGGACTCAGAGAGTTGATATGGGAGAAGACTCTTATTCAGAAACCTATCAAGAAAACTAGATAGTGAAGAATAGCTGAAACTTGTCTCGTCAGGATCAGGAAAGACGTAATGCTGCTGTGAAAGGGGGTCAATTATCACCACAGATGGAATCTTTGAAACACCTGTAAGAGCTGTAAGGAACCGAAACTGACCATCAAGAAAGAAAAAGGAACCATTGAAACCCTTCAAGTGAAGTTGATCCTCCCCCTTTTCCACCTCCTCTTTGACTTCTCCATCTACAACACTAGCAACGAACTGATCAACATTATCATGGTTAGGCTCAACAAATGATTGTTTGCTTACAGTAGTAAAAATCTTCTCATCTTGATGAGCAGAGTGTTCAAAATTTGATAGCACCTTATGTTCCCAATCAAGTATACCAGTCATATCTGATGCCTGAGCCTTGTCAAAAACAACATTGTGTTTAGGAAGATCTTCCGCAGACAATTCTGTTGACTCCTGATTGGACTGAAAAGAGTGAGATTCTGCTTTTGTTGGTAAAGCATCCGGAATTTTAATTTCAAAATCATCTGATAGAAGTTGAAAACCAGCATCTTTTGCAAGTGAACTTAATCTTATCTCCTTCTTATGCTGAAGGACATATGCCAAGATCTCTTGCAATGAGCGACCATGCAAATCTGAAGCAGCCGTATCTTGATTACCCTCATTCATTCTCATGATAGACATCTTATCCTCAAGTGCTGCTATCTTTTGAGATAATGGAGACACTTCTAATCTAGAATGTCCAGATATACTCCTTGAAGTTTTATAGGCATCAACAGAGGATTTTGGGGGCATAACAGAGTTTTGTGCACTCATCTTACTTGAATTCTGATTGTGCAGAGCTATTTCCCTAAAAGCATCAAGAGCTTCCTTGCTTTTTCTTCTAACATTCAATGAATCAGATGATCTATCAATAAAAAGGAGTACTGACGGCTTATTTGCAGGTAAAGAGGGCTCAAGATCACGCTCATCAGTTTTGAGCTGCAAAATTTTGGAGAAAATCACAAGTCAGTGCACCAAGGATAAAGACAAGAGAAAGACTTTCATCCATTTTGTACACTTTGCATGAATGAACGTTGAAACTGCACTCGCTAGAGCTTGCAGGAAGTCTATTAAATGTAACACTAGAAAGAGAGCAACTACAATGTGATATTGTCTATTGGTCATGAATTTCTGGATTTTAACAAATTACTAAGCTATTGTTTGGAAGTCACATCACTTGAAATTGTTCTCACTTTATGTTAGTACAAATAATGGAAGTAGTTTAAAAGTTTAAAAGAAGAAGGGTTAAGAGCATGGTTAGTCCCTGAACTTTCAAATGTTTGGCTATTAGTCCCTGTGTAATGAAAACGCTCATCCCAAACCAAATTAAGTGATTTTTGCACGGCAGAGGTCCCTAGCACCAACACTGTTAGGAGTCCACCCGTTAACTCTCACGTAACCACATGCCAATTCGAAGGTTGTAAAAGTAAAATTTAGCAATAAGAGTGTGATAATCAATAAAAATCCAACTTTAAGGTTAATGACTTCAATCTCTATTTCTTTAACCTTTGTACTACCCCTAACCCATTTGACCTAACCCCCTCCCGCCTCATTCACGCTATCTGAAAGTCTCACTTCCACATTGAGCTGCCACCACCACCTCTGCCAAAATCTTCCTTCCCTCTCCATCTTCCTATACAGATCCTTCGGCTGCTCTCCGCCCTCTTCCCTCTGCTCAAAACCGTAGCCATTGTCCTCTTCCTCGCCTTCGATCTGTATTCATTATGCCGCCTCATACCCCTTAAATTGCAATCACCGCTGCCGTCGGCCACCGCCAACACTGCAATTGCCATAGCCATCGCCGCCTCCATAACGGCTCCACAAACATTATGTTTTGGCGAAGAAGAATGGAGCAGAATTGGTGGAGGATATACGAAATATCATCCAATTCGGGCGAAGAAGATGAAGAACACAAACGTTTGTGGTGGCGGCAACATACATTTCTGCCATTTATTTACAGATTTTTTTGTTACATCACACATTAATTTAAGACATGAAAAAACGAAATTTATTAGGAGCATTGTGAAAATTAGTAGTATTGGAGTTTGGGAGAGGAAGTGCTTTTGTGGGTAGATGAAAGTAGGAGTGAAATTTACACTCCAGGGACGTATGCACAATAGCGGCAGGAAGGGCGGCTTTACTCCCTCAGTTTCAGGAGAGAAAACCACCTGGTAGCTAAAGTAACATTACCAATCGGGGTGCAAAGTGTAAAATTCAAAAAAGTGAAAAAACAGTGTTGCAAACGCTCATGTCCTTGTAGATGAACGAACCAACCCACCGGCCGCTGCTTGCCACCGCAGATACGCCATTAGCCTTGACGACTTCTCTATTTTAACGGAGCTAGTGTTAACACCGTTAGCCTCAGGGACCACTGGCGAGCAAAAATCGTGTATTTTGGTCAATTTAGTAGTTGGTATGGAACTCAATTTGTGTTTCATTTATTTTCTATCTGGATCATTTGTATTTATTCGAATAATTGAAATTTTCTCCATATCGAAATAGTTAGAGAGCAAAGTTATGGGCCTATCTCAATGATTGATTACAAATACATTGACGAACTTAAAGATTTGCAAAATAAAATGGTGGGAATAACTTTAAAACCCAAAGGTTTGAAAATATATCCCAAAGGAGCTTAAGAGGAAAGTTCCCTGTAATGATCCTCCCAAAACCGAACTCGATTCCCAAGCCCAACCTCATATCGAACATTAGGACAGAAAAGATGAAAATCGCTAGAAATGAACTTCCAGTGACTAGCATAAGTGATAGAAGTACTTTTGGGAACCAACATCAAGTATCTTATTTGGTTAAGGAAGTATACATAATGCAACTCAGGGGTCAAATTCTATGCCATGAGCGGGTAATATCCAGAGGTACATAAATACTCGATGACTGATCAAAAAGAGAAACATTGTTAACATATTATTTCAGTTACAAGGATGCCTAAGAAGATGTATTAACAGATTATGACTCAAGAGAAACATATACTTGCCTCTGAGACAGGTGAAGCATGAATCTCTAGAACTCTTCTGAGATCTTCTCCTCCTCTTAAAACTTTTGAACAACCAGGACATCCAGCAGTGTAAAGCACTGCTAACCATGAACTAGAATCCCCAACACCCAGCAATGAAAGAAGAGATCTCTCAGTGACCAAACCAAATCTTAGCCTTTCAGGAGGCAGAAAAAATTCTCCAGCCACTGTCATTAACTTTGGTAAAAACAATTCAAACTGCTGTAACTCTTCCAAACTACAAGAAACCCCATCACCAGGTCTCATACTCTTGCCCTCCAAAAAGTCGCTCTCATTTACAGCAGTAAATTCACCAAGCGCAGAAATGCCAGTAAAATCAGTATCAACACCACAGTTCATCTTCTCGTTTTCCATCCTCTGTTTTCAATAAATATGTAAAGTTCATTAAAACACATTTCAGTTCTCTAAAGTTCAAACTCTAACCTCATAACAATGAGCAATAAGAAACTACCATCCACCTTCTGGTTCTTCGTCCCTTCAGTTGAACGTGGTTCATTAGTCTCTCCATTAAAACCTGTTCCAAAAAAATCATTTACCGCATCAAGTTTTTGGCATAATAACAGTGTAGGTCCCTCTAAATCATTCCAGTCACATACAAAACTATGCTCAATTGACAAATTTTAATTACAGAGAGATGAAGCCTTGAGTAAATTTGTACCATAAGCACACTTGTACCATAGAAAACAGTAAACAAAGCTTTGAGTTTTGAAGCATATAATTTTCACTCCTATATCCCAACTTCCTTCTTGATGATGGCTCAAAATCAGAGCCTGTATATAAAGTGAGCTTCAAGATTAGGTTAGAATGGACAAATTCATATGGTAGAAGGTAGATTGCGGAATCTTCTAATTGGAAATTATTGTTGTGCCAGAAAAGGACCTCAATGGTACAGATAATAATTTACTCCATACATCCCGCAAAAGTAGTTTCATTTTAGAAGTCAAACATATTATGATAGCAATTTACATCCCCTATTACCCACAACCCCATCTCTGCATGACGCTAATCTGCTTCGCCCCACCCTCCCCGCAAACCCCCACAGGTTTTTCTACGCACTAATTTTCTTCCTCCCTTCTCACCATTGTGCCCCCGCCCTACTTCCTTCCTCTAAGAACCCATCATTTCACGAATCACAGTGTCCCCACCCCACCTCTCTGCCCCTCCCTCTTCACCACCTCTTCCATCTCCTTACCTCGGTCCTCACTCAGTTGACTAGGTTTCTCGTTAGGTCAATGAGCTGCATTAACCACCATCGTCTTCAATTGCTTCAATTGAACCACAACACTCGAATCTTGCAAAATCCAAAGCATCATACCAAAGAGGAAATACTGAAGGCTATGACAATGAGTTTGAATTGAAGCATAAATTGTTTTGAATTTGTTTCCAGTTGGAGTTCGAATTTGAGAGAAGAAAATGGGTTTCGTCGGTCAAATCAGGGTTTGTGTTCAGGTTTTATTGCTTATCGAGGAAGTGAAAGTTCCTTGATTTGTGTTTCTTTTGCTTAACGGGTACCGGGTTTCTTTTGCATGTCAACTATTACGGAAAACGTGGTAACTGAAAACAATTTCTTGGCGATATAGCTGCCAGAGAATTTTTCGGTGAATTTTAGCTGCCAGAAGTGTCTTTCCTGGCAATTGCTGGTGACAGGAAGAATTCTGGCAAATCCCGGAGGGAGTGATTATGGTACAACACCGAGCAGCACAGGTGGTCCTACTTGCACTAATGGGGGTATTCTTGGTCACTTTAACACTAAATTATAGAAATGGGAATATTTTTTTGGGTCATACGAAAAATGGAAGCACAGTCGGACAATTTTTTTTGGGACGGAGTGAATATCACTTACTGTCAATATTTCTTAGTGTTAAGTAGAGCTGTTGAAACACCCCCTCCCCCCCCCCTCCCCCCGAGCACTTGGAGAGCAACATCGTTTAGGCTAGTGGAAGTAAATTTACTGATATACATCACATTAACACCAAGCAGTAACCAAAAGTCAGACGTCAAATAAACACCCTAAAGGCAATCTTTAAACAGCTTCAAGTTTTATCCCAAATAAACTCAATATCAAGAATATAGGATGTAACAAGTCTTTTACAGGATAGATAACATCAGTCGAGACTACCATAGAAGGTGCCAAAAATCAGCGGAAAAGAGGATCCTAAATTGACATATTGTTCAAACCTGCAGAATTGATTTTATAAAATAAAAAATAAAGATTAATCTAGATCAGTCACCAATCTATTCCTCTTCCATCCATAATATGATCAGAATGTTAATGAATGAGTAGACACCCAATGAAACCTCTCTTATTCTCTCTTACTTGGATTTTCATGCTTCAAGGAATAAAGAAGCACAAAGGTTTAAAGATCGAAGAACGTACCGAAAGCATTTTCTGATCCATTGTTCTTGATGCTTGCCAGCAATCTGGTTGTCCATCCACAGAACTCCAGAACAAGTAATGCTCTGTCAGTTGATTCCAGGAACATTTTTAAGTCCCCTGGTGTAGTTAGAGATTTGAATGGGATGTCTTTGGGCGCAAGTGACATAAGATAATAAACTGACAACAATATATTTTGAACCCGAAGTCTTCCTTGATACTTGTACGATGAAGAATGGTGGTAGTGTAGAATTGTTATACCCTCATTAGCACCAAGAGCATCTGCTAGCATCTTATCACTATTTCTATAAACGAGCATCAACTTTAGATTGCTAAACTCCTCTTGCTTCTTAGTAACCACCTCCGCTAAATCCTTCATAAGAGATCGAGACTCACCGGACCCTGTGCATCACAGATCACACTTGTTAGAAAATTTAAATGTTACAGTAAGATACACCCCTCTAGATTACTACAATTTTAGACTATACATGGGAATAAAGCTACAACACGGATTATAAAAACAGAGAGAAATAAATAATACACACTCATCTAGAAACAGAAGCCAAACTGGATTCTTTATACAGTTACAAACACCCGAACACAAGCAAAAGTATCACAAAATAAAAAAGGAAAAAGAAGGCTTGCGAAAATTTTGCTTTTCTTTGATAGGAAAACCTTTATCATATGACACAGAAAATGTGGACAAGAAAACCAGCTAGAGTAGTATATGAAGCAGATGAAAGACAAACAGAAAATAGACTATGCCAAACAGACTCCCAATCCCTAGAGAACCAACATTGCTACACCCCCAGCTACAGCAGGGACCTTAATCCAAATAAAAACTAGGAAGACCACCCTTTCAAAGACAACCGCTTGCTATCAGAGTCCTAGCATCTCTTTCTATCCAGATACGCCAGAAAAACATAAAGATGCCACGCCTCTAATGAATTTTAGAGTCTTTACGAGAACCAAAACATTGCCACTTTTGCATAAGAAAACTTCTACATCAGAAGGACAAACTCATCCTCTTTTCAAGCAGCAAATAACGGAGCACAAAGTTTACATTGAATGGGACAATGAGAATGGGATTCACTAGCCTGCACACAGAGCACTCATAGATCCCAGGCTCAATACAATCAAAAATATTTAGCTTACCCTTAAGTAGAGTCCAAGCAAATACTTTAGTTTTTTATATGGCAAGTAAAGATGATGACAAGAAAAACACTTAAGATATTAGTATTGTTTCTATACCATAGGATGACCACAGGGATAAGAAAAAGAGATACGAAGAGTAAGCACAAGCTTGGCAAACTCTCTCGGATTAGGGTTTTCGATAGAAATAAAATCTCATAAAGCAATCTCCCTTCCCTAGTACCCTAATAGAAGCCTCCATGGAAGGAGTTTAAACAAGAAGATGTGGACAGGCATCAGAAAGAGGACTATTACCCACTCCAGAATCTACCCAAAACTAATCCAGTTTCCAGAACCCACTCTGTAGGAAAGATGGGAAAGAAATAAATAAAAACGGAGGAAAATTTTTCCCAAGAACTTGATGGGAGAAAAACGTGGACTTAGCATAACAGTCTTACGATGAGTATTATCAAATACAACTTATATTTAATATTCCAATAAAACATTCTAAAGTATATACTTGAACCTCATGTGATTCCTTTCTCATTCTTGTTGCACAATGAACAAACGAAATAATTAAAATGCGGTGTAAGTTGTTTCACTTCTGTTTTTCATTTTCAAAATTCCAAATGTGTTTCCATACAATACTGCCGTTTCTCTGATGTTCAAACCATGGGCTCTATGGAACGGAAACCATTCTATAGACGACTGGCGATCAAGCATCAAACTATACACCCCTGAATCCCAGCAGAAAGAGAGTCATAGCTTGACTTCTCGTCAATGGCTCCATAGTCTTACATTTACTCTGTTTCCTAAAATTAAAACAGTAACCTTTCTAAACAAAAGATTAGATGTACCATAATGTTAGCATTAGTAAGCTTTAATAAGTCTTTAAAATGATGCTCAAGAGCGACTGAGGTCCTTTGATCATCTTTCTTTTTTTAGCTTGTTTTGGGTAGATTTAGCTTTTCTTCTACTTCTCTTTTTTTTTCCTTCCATTTTCATCCCCTTTTCTTTTCTTCCTGATATCAATGTCTTGTCCATCTTGTTGTTCTGTATTCTCTTCCAATGCCATAAATTTCATTTTCCTATCAAAAGTATTACTAGCAATAATGATTCACCATCCCACAATGAGTGTCCATTTTTGACTTTCTCACGATAATTTTAACATATATCCAATATTAGTGCTACAACTACCGTACTGCAAGTGGATAATGTGTATGGAAGGTGAATTTAGTAACTTTATTTTTTATTTTTTTTTTAAAACACTTTACTTTGGGACAAAACATTTCTCATAAATAAACACTCATTGTAGGACGAACTACAATTAATCATAAATACAGAGTCAATTTGGGACCAAGATACTCATTGTAGGACGAACTACAAAGCACGGATATTCATATAACTTAAAAGATCTACACAGAGAGAAAGAAAAGAATTACATGGAACAGTGACCATGAGCAAGAGGTGGGGATGGAGCCGAATTTGAGAGGAGAAGTTGAGTTTGGTTAGTATTTGCCATTGGACCGTACGATCATTGCCTCCACCGCCGTCGGATTCCGTACCTACAGCCTGAATTGACGACGACGAATTAATCAGGAGAACAATAGCGAGTCCAATTAGAAGCTTGGAACCTGGCTGCTGATGGCAATGATGTCGTAGAGCAACAGCCTCCGCGTCAGAGTCCCTCATTGGGGCCGGAAAACACAACCGCCGGCAGCTCAATTGGCCCCGAACGACGACACGTACAGCGGTTTTGAAATATGACACTGGACTCCTACAAAATCCGTGGATCTAGTGTTGGAAAAATCAAAGCAGATTCTAAGTTCGAATTTCGATTTTCTGTCCAATTTGTTGTTCAATCTCTAATTTTTATTTTAATTTTTTAAAATTTTATTTTAACGATTTAAAAAAGATAATATCAAAATTTTAAATGTGTGTCAAATTTTAAAAGTTATATGAAAGGTTGAGACTCCAACTATATATGAAATAAAATATGAGACTCTAAATTTTCAATTAGACTAAGTTGGCTAAAAATTAATGTTGGGATTATAAAAATAATTTTAAAAAATTGTATACAAATGATATTATATTCTAAATATATATAGATATTTTTTTTTGATTGCTCACTGGTATTAAAAACTATGTTCTTACAAATGATATTATATTCTAAATATATTTAAACGTATAGTTATATAGCTTAATTTATCTCATTTAAATATGTCATTCAAATCTGATATATATTGGCACGGATAAATACAATGCAAAAATTTATTATATATAGTAAAATGCTATTATATCCTAAATAAGTAAATTTTGAAATTTGTTGATTTAATTAAATTTTAGGTGATGAGTATTAAGGAAGTTCATAATTCGATTTGCTTCGATTAGATTGAAATTACGATCAAATTAAATTCTCGATTTCTTAACATTTTCAAAGTGTAATCAACCTAACTCTCATATAAAATCAAACCATCGATTTCAACATGTTCGATTCGGTTTGATAATTTTTCAGTTTCGAAATAAATGTCAATTTTTATAACTAAATTTTAATTTTGTGCCTCCTCGATAACTGTTGGACTATTATCAGTTGCATGCCAATAATTCAAGTACAAAAAATACAAATTATTAGTAAAAAAAATAATATAATATGGATACAATTATTCATTAAAAGTTTGAAATATAAAATACAAAACTTGAAATCAAGACTTTCAAGTTTCAAGCATATTCAGATCGCATGTTCACTCCAAATTATCGAAGAAAAATAGAGGACATAACTAAATTAATATCAAGCATTTACCAAACTATATAGTTACTCGGTTTAATTCAATTTATTTGTTACAAAATATTTTTAAAATTGAAATTGACCCAAATTTTTTATTTTTTAAATTCTTAAAACCAAAATCAAATCAAGTATATTTGATCGATTTTATTTGATATTGAATTGATTCGATTTTTTAATTTTTTTTGTACGACCCTAATGATTACTATGTAAGTGAACATTCATTGTTTTAATACAAAGTACAATTTATAGTATAAAAAAAATCGTGATTTGACGTTTAGATAGTATGAAATTTTCAATTGTTAGATTTAAGCATCATAGTTGTTGATTATTTGCATATTAGTATAAGTTCGTGTTCGAGTACACTTAACTTTTTTTTTAATTAAAAAATTATCATGATAAAATATCTATCAATTATATCATTTTTTTAATTATATTTAAAAAAATTAAATTATATAATTATGCTAAAAGGGGTAATTTTTTAATTTAATTTTTCCATTCAAAAAAGTAAATAAAAATATATAGCATAATTATAGCAAAATGTTAAAAAGTAAAAAAAGATTAAGGGTGTGTTCACCCGTCCAGTTTTTTAAATATTATTTGAAAAACAAATCAAAAACATAAATTTTTTAAACACAAGTTTTCTCTCTCTACCTATTATTTTTACATACCCCTATATCACCTTTATATTCTATTAAATATCAAATCAAATAACGACTATCATCCTCTCTCTCTTTCTCTCTCCATCACTATTATATAATTTTTTCAAATTTAAAGGGCAAAATTGTAAAACTCTTATAAAACCAAAACCAACACAAAAAAACACAAATAAAAATAAAACATATTAAAAAATTTCACCTCAAAACGCACCCTAAAATGCTATTTGCAAAGATGCATGAGAAGAAGTGTATGTGTGGATCGAAGAAGAGAGAATAGAAAGGTGATGGAGATAATAATGATGGTGATGGGACACACATGCACAATCACACACACACAATCACTGCAACGTGCGTTTGGACGTGGAGTTTTTTAATATGTTTTGTTTTTGTTTGTATTTTGTGTTGGTTTTGTGTTGGTTTTGGTTTTGTAAAAGTTTTACAATTTTGTGCTTTAAATTTTAAAAATTTATATGATAATGATGGAGAGAGAAAGAGAAAAAGAGTGATAGTTGTAATTTGATATGCTATTTGATAGGATATAAAAATGATATAGGGGTATGTAAAAATAATAGGTAGAGAGAGAAAACTTGTGTTTAAAAAACTTATATTTTTGATTTATTTTTCAAACAATTGTGTCTCCCTACTCCTTTTGTGTCTCTCTCTTTTACTGTCAACTCCTCGTACAAAACTCGGCTTCTTCCTCTTTTCCAACCGTACGATGAGCCACAAAATCGTTGGATTCAATAGTTATGTGAATAGTAAAAAAATAAGGTAATTTATACTATAAATTTCTCAATTTAAAAAAAAAAAATCCACGTATTTTCAATTTTTTTTAAATCCTTTGCACATTTATTCAAATTCCTTTCGCCTTTTTCTAATTTTTAAATAATATATTTAATTAAAAATAATTGCACCTCACTTGCCTACATGCATAATGTATCTAGTGTATACTGTAAATTTATAGTTTCAAATGCAATAAAAAAAAATTGTGAGTGCCCTTTTAAAATTTATTGTCTCCATTTAAATGATGGATTTTCTGTTTGAACTTGTGATTATTTTTTTATTAAAGTAAACATAGGTGGAAGATAGATTTAAAAAAAAAAAATATATATATATATATATATATAAGGTTTTATTCTATTGAGAACCACTTTAAATTAGGAATTTTAAGAATCATTTAGGGCCATTAAATTAAGAGATCAATGACTGAAATTAAAGATTAAAAATGTTCATGGCTTCTAAAACGTGCGGTAGCACTTTATGTAATTACCTAAATTAATTTGGATAATTTGGACTTCTTGCACAAACACTCCTCCCTCTTTCACTCTCTCTCAAGTTTCTCTATCTACAATCTCTCCCTACCAAACGAACCGCTGGTGATTGCTCCTATCCAAGTCAAAATCATCGTCGATCTTCACTTTTCTCTTCTTCTGATGCTGTACGAATTCATTCTGATGCCGTATGCTTCTCGATTTTGAAGTTTTGAAGAATTCCACCCACATTTCTCGGTCAAAATCCTCGGTACACTTCGTT
>JAOWAN010000043.1:13136966-13149251 GCA_028566635.1 Lobelia cardinalis | reverse complement strand
GGGAAACGGGGGAGAAGATAGGTGGGGGGTGGGGTGATTTTCTTTTTTTTTTCTTGAGATCTCCATTTTTGCCGATGGATCGCTTGGAGGGGGAAGGGGAGACGGGAAGGGTGGGGGGAGGAGAGGGGAGGGGTTATTTTATTTTTTGTTTTATTTATTTTTTTAAAATTTATACTTACCTCCCCTAAAGTTTAGTTAAACCGTTAATGATTAAAATGTTCCTTAAATAGTCACATGAATCGCACGTTAGCCCTTTTCATTCGTTTTTGACGATTTCTGTCAAAAATGGCCTATTATGCAACAAAAAAATTACTTTAGGGCTTAAACGGTAATAAATCAGACATGGGAGTTCTTTTGGCCTTTTTACGAAAATATTAGAACCTAAAATGCAAAAAATTCTGATTTTAATTACTTAAGTACTTGCTAAACCCACCAATAATATCACCAACTTGCTCTATTAAGAACAAATTGATCCCAAATAAAATCTCACTTAACCAAAAAGAAAGAGAAACAAAAATCATAGATTCCCACGAAATGGTTTTCAATATTGGGCCTACTACTAGTAAATTGATCCAACCTTGGCCACACGTTAATCCAAATAGGGTAACGGCATTTTAGGCCCTAATGTTTGACTATTTTGGCATTTTGGGCCCTCGGGTTTTAAAGTTGGTAATTTGGGCCCTGATGTTGCAAAGTTGCAGCAAATCAGGCCTTTTTGTACGAAAAACGTCCAAAAATGATGAAACCTGGGGGTCCAAAATGTCAAAGTGGTCAAACATTGAGGGCATAAAATGCCAAAGTGGTCAAACATTGAGGCCTAGTTTGCTGCAAAAAGGCCTGATTTGCTGCAACTTTGCAACATCAGGGCCCAAATCACCAACTTTGAAACCTGGGGGCCCAAAATACCAAAGTTATCAAATATTGGGGCCTAAAATGCCGTTTTCCCTTAAATAAATTATAGGAAGTAAAGATGGAACTGTGTGAATCAGGGGCGGAGGCATAAACAGCGACAATCGCCGAGGGGAGGTGTGTACTACACTACGAGTCCACGGTCCGACAAATTCTCGCAAAAAAGTAAGAAGGAAAACCTCTCCACCAATCAGAGACCAGACCACAACTGAGTTTTGCCTCCCCATTACCCGCATACACACTTTCTCTCTCTCTCTCTTCTCTCTCTCTCTCTCCAACATTCCCGTCGGGCCTTGGTCGCCGCCGATCACTCCCCTCGGCGATAATCCAATGGAGCAACAATTCTAGGGTTCCATGAACCCTAACTAACGACGTGTTGTTAACTTTGGAGAGATAGCCACCGGCGGAGAGAGATGTCTCGGCAATCGACCACCACAGCGATTCACAAATCCAAGACTCTCGACAACAAATATGTAAGCGTTTTCATTCATTTTTTTAATTGGATTTTTTACCGCTATTTAATCGTTAGAAGAGGAGAATTCGGTGAGGTGAATTAGATAATTTGATTTGTGTCAGCTTTGTTTAACTTGGAGTTGGAGCAACTAGGGTTTTGGACACTCATTTGACTAATTGCAACTACTTAGACCAAATACTGTTACTGTAGATGATATTTGGCACACTTTTGAACTCGGGCGAGTGAAGAGACAATTTTGATTGCTTTTGTACTGTAGTTAATCCCTTGATTTCGTGCAAAAAGTCCACTTTTGACTCTTTTGGTTAGCTTCATTGAATTCGGAAGGGTGATCTTTATACATTTACTTGTCTTTAATAAAGAAAAGGTTGAGCACGAGGCTCCTGCTAAGTAGGGTATGGGAAACGTGAGCCCACCTCCATTTTGGAAAAGTTGCTTCCAGAACTCGAACTCACGCCAAAGCGCTGGTTTGCAAGGGAACTTGCCGTTGTGCCAAGCTTGACATTTACTTGTCTTTACAATTATGGATATTACAATTCCTAATCCTCTGAATGTAGTTGTAAAACTATAAAAGTTACCATTTCACGAATCCAAAACTCCCAAAAGCAAGTAGTAACCAATGTTTTTTTTTTTGGGGGGGTTTTATTTTCAGCGAATCGGGATTTCCTGTCCCATTTCGTGTCTCATCTCTTGTCCCATAGCTTTTAAAAACGGACGCATATCCTAAATTTAAAATTTTAGGGCCATCTTTTAAACGGTTGGGATGTGATTTCAGAAGGATGGGACATGGAATGGGACAGAAGATCCAGACTAATTTTCTGCATAGAAAATGCTAATAAAGTGCTGTAAATTAAGGATCCAGAAATGGCAACTTTTAGTATTGAAAATCAGCATAATTGTAGTGAGAACAAACATTAATGCTCTACTGATGCTGTATTACTAAAAAAATTGTACTTTTGAGGGTAGTTAGCACGACCCTTTATTTATTAGCGCCTTAAAATATGTTACCTTGATCCTTCTCTTTTGCCATAGTACCGTGTCTCACACGACACATTATGGATATCGGTGCTTTACACTACATTGGTGTAAGATTTAACAATTTTGGAGAATCTGACACCCGGAGCTGCACCTTTGTTGGATCCTCGTAGCCGAATCCAGGTAACAAAGGCGCCTCCTTTTATATATAAATTAGATGACAAGGAACATAAATGAAAAGGGAAATGAGAGAAGATTTGGTTCTAATCCTGCTGCAACACCTGGGTTTTGGATAGTTAAATGCTAGTTTCTCAATTGGGGAAGGGTACCTTTTGGTACTCTTTTACAAAAATCTCCATCCGTTTCGATCAAAAAATCTGTTTTCCATTCAAAGAAGTTAATATATGTATATATCAGAATCAGTATGTGCCATTTTTTTGTGCTGCTTTAGGCAACAAACTTTCAAACATTAGAAATTTCATTAATACTACTATAAGTTGACTTTATAATATTCGGAATAGGAGTATGTTTATTTAGACATTCGTTCAAATTTAATCAAGTTGACCCCAAGTTTTCTATTTACTTGAAGGCAAAGTTGACCCCAAGAAAGGCAAACTATGGGGAGTATCACATGGTTGTTTTTGCTACTTACTGTCTTGACCAGAATGTTTTACTCTGGCTAAAATTGGCACAAGTGTGAACCGGAAAATGTAAATAGAAAACTTTGATATCTTGGGGGACTGTCCTTCACACGTTCCAGGACAAGTGCTTGATCAGCCACTTCGGTTTTGGTGGCACAAAGGATGCTAGAGTTTTGTGGGGGTCTGCGGTGTTTAGTTCGTTGTGGAATATTAGGGTTGGGAGGAATTCCTCGATTATTAGAGATCATGAATTGTCCTATTGTCTTCTATTGGAGAAGATTGTTTTTATGTCATATTTATGGGCGTGGAGTGTGGGGGCTTTTTGTTGTTTGTCTTACTGATTTGGTTAGATATTGGAGAGCTGCCTTGTGTTATTGTATATTTATGTTTTCATGTTGGCATCTTTGTCTTCTTTCATTTTAGTTTTTTCTTTTTGTGGCAGATCTACCTTCATTGTATTATTTCTCTATCTTTAGTACAATTATTTTCTTAAAACCAATGTGCCACAGTTACTTCCTTTCAATTCATTTTAAGAGTCCACTTCTGTAAATTGTTTGTCCGTTTTGAAATAAAGAGTTTTATCTAGTTTATAATAACTGATATTTTATTGCATAAAAATAATGAAAGTGTAAATTGATATTCCTTTTAATAGATTTTCATGTTGGTTTTTGATCGCGAATATATTGTCATTTTTTCAGTTTATACCAAATTCGACATTAGTCTGGGCTCTAAGTGATGTGAGGGGTCAACTTTGATTGCTTTTGTATTACTCCATTGGTTCCATGTAAAGACTTCAGTTTTGACTTGTTTTGGCAACTTAAATTTTGACTGGTGACCTAAATTTAGTTGTCTTCGTAAAACTGTAGAACTCCCAAATCATAGTTTATTGAATGTAGTTTAAATGATTGAAATTTTATTGTGTGGCCCAGAATTATGGATATTGCTCTGACGTAATCAGGTAGATCCATGCGGATTTCTGAACTTGGAAAGTGGATTCTTATAGTAGAGCGCATAATTATTGTAGTTAGACACTTGATTTTTGTTGTTGGGACTAAGGCTATGTCGTCGTTGTATATTGACCATATTGCTTTGTTCATACTAATTTTGGCACTAGTGTGAACCGGGAGTGATGCACCTTTGATTGCTTAAGATCATAACTATTCCCTCTCCGTTCTATGTAAAACTTCCAATTTGATTTGTTTTGTCAACTTAATTATAAGTTTCTCGATGATCATACAATTACCTATCCTTATAAACGAGGAATTAAGTTTCCTTATGTTTTGAATGATTGGAATTTTATAAAGTGGAGTCTGTAAATCTCTTGCTTACACAAGATCCAAAATGATGTGGGGTAGCCAAAGATTTTCACACATGTTTGAATTCAAAATGATGCGAAGAGACAACTTTGATATTACGAGTTAGAGCGTAGTATATCATATTATAAAGTGCAAGAGGCTGATTTGAAGCCATGTCACACTTTTCTTTTGTTGACAATTTTATCGTTTGAGTCAAGGAACATTTACCTAACTACTCCGTCGTTACTTTTAAAATTGGATGCTATGTTTAATATGAAAACCACCCATTATTTCCATCATGTTTATTATTTGAAAAGATAATTTTTTTTAAAAAAAATAAAGTTATATAAAGTAAGATCTAACGTAGTGTTATGGTTATGCACACGGAATATGTTTGTCACATTACTAGTTCATTGGGCTTGTGGTTGGTGTGAATCCACGGTTTTGAAATGTGAGTTTTATATTTGTGTTAGATTTTCGGGGATGAGATCGGGAAAGGAGCATATGGTCGGGTTTACAAGGGTTTGGACTTGGAGAATGGAGATTTTGTTGCTATAAAACAAGTTTCCTTGGAGAATATTGCTCAGGAGGATCTTAACATTATTATGGTATGATATGAACCCTTCTCTACCTTTATGCTTCTTCCCTGCTCTCTGTATTTTTTTTTTCTTAAGCTCTTTATGTCTATATGTTCGAAAGAGGAGAAATTAAGTCATGTACCGTTGTTTCTTAGATTTGCTCTGTACCGGAATTTTTTGTAAGTTGCTTTTTTGTTTTCCTTTTCTGATGTGTTTATCTGCACCTGAAATTCATGGTCATATTATTAAGGATCAAAAAATAGTTTCAGTTATAATCCATTGGCGTTTCTGTGTCTAACTACCTTTTGCTTGCATCTATATTAAATGATTGAATAGTCGGATGGTTAAATTCTGTTATGCATTAAACCATAATAAATTCTTTGCTATGCTTTCTTAGTGGTAGATGTTTACTTTAATCATGTCATGCTAATGTCTTCATTTTTACCCATGTTATGCATTGATATTATCAAAAATGATCTCGAACGCTAAGTTTTGGTTTATAATGTAGTAGTGTTACTTACTACAAAAATGTGCTAGCATTATTCATGCTATTTTGGCTCATAAACGTGTATCAGGATCAAATGTTAGTTGACAACTTTAAGCACATAAATTTACTCTACTATATCCATTTTTTACTACTGTCTGGGCTGTTAGTGTGAGATTTAAATTTGACATAAATTGAACACGATTGGATTAGCACAGGAGTTGATTTAATTAGATAAATCAGAAGGCAAACATTTGGCCTTCAGTTCTTATATGAATCCTGCTTTTATTCGTCTCTTTCACATATTCTTTCTGGGTGTATAATTAGTTGGTGAGCCTAACATGAAAAAAATGTGTAGAATGAAAATAGTAATGTAAAACCTAAATTTCTGACACTTGGAGCTTTCTAAATATGGATATGCGGGAAACATTATCTTGTGAAATGGCAAGGTGAGGTGCACAAGCAACATTGAAAACTGGATATAGAGATCCAGTTGGCCGTTGATGATTTGGTACTTAGTCTGCAGGCCCCACCACTAATTGATGGAACAACTAACCAACACCTGACCGGCTGTATTTTTCGGAGTAATTTGGAGTGGTTCATCACTGAATGCCGTTTTTCCCTCATACTTTTTTCTACGTACTTGGTGAAATATTTTCTCGTTGGTAAGTAGTGAAACTAAATTATTAGGTTAACTTGCTAATCCTGTAGGTTGTCGGCTTTTCTGTGCTCTATATGTGTAGATATTGAAGATAATTATTTGACAAGGCCTACACTATCAGTATATTGAAATTGATGTTAAAATATGAGAATCAAGTTGGAGCTTAAATTTCCAACATTTTAAAATTTTAAAACTGAATTTGGAGAATGAAAACAGAAGGCAGGGATAAACAAATTGACTCTAAGTTGTTGTTTGGAGGAAGGATATAAGAAACTTGTTTTTGTTACCGGTAGTTGATGCATTTCACAATTTGGTAGCTTGGTCAAGTCCGATCTAAGGGGTACCATTTGTCCAAGCTTAGAGATAGGAAGAGGAAAGAATGGACCCTTTTCCTTGTCTTCCCTCACCCGACGCTCCTTTTTTTTAGAAAAAAAAGAAGAAAACAGGAGATTAAATAAATTAGAAGGTCAGGTACAAAAGATAGATGAGAACCATCAAAAGTAAGGACCTCAAAGCACTCCATGGTCCAATCCTGTTGTTGAAGACCTTAAGTTTGCTGGGTTTAAATATCCACAGTTTTTTTTTTTTTGGTTTACAGTGAAATAAAGTCCCATATTCTTGTTAAGTAGTTTGATGCCAATTAATTTGAGAAACTATTTTAGAAACTACTGAGAATGTCCAAATGGAACCTCTTGAATCTTTTAAACGGCCACCTGTGACCACTGAGAGTCTCTATATCTCTCTAAGTTCACTTCAAGCACAAAAGTGTGCTACCACCAAGGGCACTTCCATAATCCCATTGATGGTCATTCAGTCCCAATTGCATTCAGAAGTGTACCTTTGCGGGAGTTAGATGGAGGAATTTCATGTCTCTTAATTTGAGATACTGAGAATGTCAATATCTGTTTATTTTTACGAGCTCTAATCATTAGCTTATGTAATATGTTTCATTAGCATGCAGATCTTCTGTAATGGGTGGCCAATCATATCCTTTTTAGTTATTTAGCTTGCATTTCGATATTCTTCTAGTTAATGGCTATGTATTTATTATTTTTAGATATAGAAAATTTGAAACTCATTTCATTTAAAAGTTGACTCACCATTTATTCCTTTCTTTCTGGATTCTTCTGTCGCTGCTGGGACTGATTAATGCTTCAGCAAGAGATTGATTTGCTCAAGGTGAGGTTGCCGTCTTGTTTTATCGTTGTAATATATCATTCTTTACTTCCAAAACATTTTGTATGTCAGAAGCAGATGACTATTTATGTGACAACATTTGGCAACTTTCTTTTTCTTCTTTTTTACGACTTTTAATCTTACCAATTTGGATAAGTTGGTCTCACCTGATATCAGCAACATTGGTTCCCATTCTTTTTTTCCTGACAGAATTTGAATCACAAAAATATCGTGAAATATCTGGGATCCTCAAAGACAAAGTCTCATCTTCACATAATTCTTGAGTAAGCATGCATACTCTTTCTTAATATATTCTCCCTCTATCCCAAAATGAGTGTCCATCATGCACAAACTGTGACACGCATTTTGGGATGGAGGGAGTAATATCTATCAGTAGCTTGTGTAGCGGAAATGAGAGGTCAACATTTTGTGGTAATCTATTGGTGTTTCATTCTTAGGTATGTGGAGAATGGGTCACTTGCAAACATAATTAAGCCAAATAAATTTGGGCCATTTCCAGAATCTTTGGTGGCTGTTTACATAACACAGGTTCGTTTTTGGCCTCATTATAAAAGCTCTCTTCCATCATTTAGTTGTGAAGATTTATATGTGTGGCAGGTTTTGGAAGGCTTGGTTTATCTGCATGAACAAGGGGTTATCCATCGGGACATTAAGGGTGCAAATATATTGACAACCAAGGAGGTATACAGTCATTTTCGGATTAGTTGATTGGTTCACAGTTTTATTTGGACCATGTTTGCTATTGGCTCTCCCTTTCTCCTTCCGTCACATTTATTTTTGACTCCCTGCAGTATCTTTCCTTGAGATGAAATGTTGATTACCTATAATGCCCAAATCTAAAAACAATGACGAAGTTGTTGCTTTTGCTACTTTGGCTTGCTAGATGAGTTAATGATCTTTATGCTTTCAGGGTCTTGTAAAACTTGCAGATTTTGGGGTTGCCACGAAATTAACAGAGGCAGATGTTAACACACATTCAGTTGTTGGCACGCCGTACTGGATGGCTCCTGAGGTACTTTCTTATTTCCTTCTTCCTTGAATACAAGATGCTTCCAAATGGATGGATTCCCTTGGTTACTTTGCATAAGTTCTTCCCCAAAATCCATCATAGATTATCGCCCGTTGAAGTATTCTAATAGTCAAAGGGAGTCCAATGCATGTACACATGGCGTGTACAATTGTACATTATCCAAAGCAAAATGTCAGAAAGATGCATAAGCATTGATTCACTAGCTGTGCGTCGTAAATTCATGTTGGGCTTGTAGGCTGTTGTTCTCCTTTGTTGTACATTCTACTCATTCTCATGTATTTCTTTTTTCATCAAAAAACGAAATATCTCAAATCTCCATTTTAGTAAGTTTATTACTCCAAGAATCCGCACAATTGCCAATTTATTACTTTCTCCATCTCCAAGATTGATCTCTTGACTGTTTAAACTTGGATACTGTCCTCCCTTTATTTCGCCACGTATTAGGGCTGTTAGATGTTTACAGCCATCTCTAGCTCTAATGCTATAAGCTTGGACTCGTAAATAGACAGCTGGGCTCAAGCTCCTCATCAAGCTTGTTTGCATAAATGAGCTGGAGGGAAATGAGCCAAGCTCTTTCAAGATGGGTTCATTTGGATTTCGCTCGGCTTGATATTCATGAAAAAATGTACATATATTATATGTTTTAAGAATTTATTCATAATTAAAATCTTACAAAAAATATTGAACCTAAGGATCGGGTTTAATTAGTCGAAGTGTATTTGAATCTATTTTTTTTCCCGAGAGAAGTGCATTTGATCTATTCTTTGTCTTGTAAGTTATACCCATTGATAGCAATCCTAACCTTCCCCCTTGTACAAAACAAATTTAGCAAAGCCGAATCTATGAGCTACACAAAGACATCAGACTGCTTGTGATTCGTTAAGAGGTTCAATAGCTGTTCTCACACACATGCATTTCCGACTGTACTGACCTCAAACTAACACTTCCAAAGCTGGCTCAAGAAAAAATCGAAAAAGCAGGCCAGATTTGGCCCAATGACAACCCTTCCACTAAAGCTCCAAGTAGACCTGGCAAAATGGGTAATTACCCAATAAGTTACCGAGGTCAACCTGTTAAAAGCTTAACCCAACCCAACTCATTTAATTGATAGGTTGAAATAAACTACCCATTCTAACCCATTATTTTAATTGGGTTGATCCGGGTTAACCTGTTAACCCACTCTAATCCATTTACACAAGGAACAAATGCCGGCTTCATTGATGAAAACGATGAAACCGGTGTTAGTCCTCGGAAGGAACAAATGGCGGCTTCATTGATGAAAATGAGAGGTGCCCTCTCATTGGCTCTACGATCTGCTCTCCTCCACCGCCGTTGGTTGCTGCCGGTTGCGCCGCCACCCCCGCCCCCTGGCGGTTAGAAGCTCGAGGTCCTGACATCTCAATTTAAGAAATCGATTTGGAACCTATACAAGGGGCTGAAGGAAGCTCCCCCTATCTCTACTCTAAAGGGGCTTCTTTACATGAAAAAACTTTTCATTCTTTCAAAGGTGCTCAATCTTCCTGGGCTACCCAGCAATAAAATGGCTGTCAAAAATTAAATTTCAGATAGAGAGAAAGAGGGTTTAGAATTGGGGTTTTAGATATATATAGAGAGGAGAGGGAGGAGGTTTTAGAGAGAGGAAGTAAGGTTTTGCTTTGGTTCTAGAGAATTCTAGAGGGAGAAGAGAGTCTTACTTTTGTGTGTTTTTCGTGGAGTGAAACCCAGCAATTATCGATTTGGGTTTTCAGTGGGAGGAAGGGAGGGAGAAAAGGCTGTATCTCGTGTATCAAAAATGTGAACAAAGGACCCAAGGGTTACCCAGGTTGACCTACTTTTTTATTTACCCAAGCCAATTGATCCATTAATTAAATTGGTTGTAATGGGTTTCAACCCATGTCCTGTTCCAACCTAGCTCAACCCAACCCAAATTACCCATTTGACAGGCCTAACTCCAAGCTAGCATCAATCCACCCAGATACCCAGTAATAATTTTTCTTTCCTTCTTTAGGACCAGCTATCTGAGATTTTATGGGCCCCAACATGATTGTAACATCATAATTGATGCCTGCAAATAAGTCCTTTAAAGTGGTGAATGATGAGCCGCGTCCTAGCAGCTTTAGATGTTCTAAAACATTTGAAATTAATAAGCTTTCTAAGCACCACAACACAGGATAAAATGTCACGCGAGCGGGATCTTGAACATCCACATTTCCTTTCAGCCTCCAGGGAACGTCCTTTAACTCGACTCGCACCAACTCTATGCACTTGCTCTTTAACACATGTTTTTTCTACACAATTAAGGAGATGATTTCCGGGCAAAGAGTCAACATCTTGTACTACAGTTATAATTTATCCTTTTCAACAATATGGGAGGAAAGTATCATATTTCGAACAAGAAAGAAATCATTTGAGAAAAAACAAAATATTTATAGTTTATTATTTGGAAGTGGACTCTTTGTTGAAACTTCTCCAATTAGAGTTGTGGACTCTTTGCCCGTAAAAGGTGCATTATATCACTCTATCACACATACCATATGTATTTGCTTTGTTAGACTTTTTGATAGTCTTGCTACTTTTGTGGATTGTTTATGATCAGGTCTCGAGAATTGGTCTCTTACTCGATTATATACCCAACAGTGATGAGCCCAAACCTTCTAGGGTGTTTGTCGCACTTGACCAAAGAAGCATAATTATGATGTGTGGACCATATTCCTTGGCCTAGTAGTGATCATTTGACATGTGTTATATGTCTTTCTTTGTTGCTTTTCCTTTCCTCATAAAATCTCCCTTGACTGGGGTGTCTTATGGAATGTAGCAGCAGAGTCTCATGATCACTTATTCATTTATTGTTGCTGCACTCATATCTTCAGATTAAATCTGTTTAGGGTGGTAGGAGAGACCTGGGTTAGCCCCAAACTGTGGTTTCTCCTCTTAACTGCAGTTTGGAGGGCTTGGGAAAGAGTTTTGGGGAGGGGGAAGCTGCCTTGCTTTGGCAATGCGAGTGCTTTTGATATTTCTGTGATTCTTATGGAAGGAAGGAACTCCTAAATCTTCAGTGACCCTGTCACTGAGTCTTTTGTGGGATAGCATGGTTTTTTTGGCCTCTCTCTGGGTGCTGTTTAGGGAAGCTTTCTAGCGGGTTCGCTTTCGGTGATTCAGAGTGATTGGACAACTCTCTTTCTCTTAGTTGATTTCCTTTTTTTCCCCATTCATGTTCCTCTCTTTAATCTAATAGATTTCTTTTCTGATCAAAAGAAATATATCAACTAAGCGAATAGATGCTCCATAGGAGTGACATAATGACGTTGTACGCATCTTCGTATGTTCAATGTAGTAGAGTTGGACTTACGTATTACATATTACCCTTTACCTTGGGCCTTTGTGGCCCTTGTCAGAAGAGAGGGTGATGAAAGAGAAAGGTAGATGGGTTTTCATGATCTCGTAGATGATTATATGACGTACGCGATTCATGAGCCAGCCACTTTGATGGGTGTTTCTTTCATTCTTGAACAGAAGGGCACAACTAGGACAATACTCCATTCTGTGGTCTCTTAATGTATTTTCTAATTTTTTTTTTTAAATTTCTTTGCTCTTTCTCCCTTGAAATACAAACTTGTGAACATGCGTGCAAGTTTGATAAACCAGAATACTGAATACATCTTTCGGTTATGTGTATTGTTTGTTGGAGATAAATTCATTTTAATGCATCGAGTAGGAGAACTGGTAGCTAGTTTATTTGGGTGCGCTTAGGATTATTGGTAGAGTCATTCTAGTTTAATTATGTTGTTAGGATCCTATTGTTCTTGTAATTAATTGTTTGTAGTCCTAGTAGGTTTAGGGAAAAAAAATTTTCCGCCCCCAAAGTATCCACCCGATTTCACCTTACCCCCCAGATCAATACTTGCACCATATGACACCCCAAACAAAAAACTTGTCCCAATTAACCCCCCAGACCCAATCGGTATGACATTTCTGTATAAATTCGGTTAGATCTTGTATTTTCTGTATAATGACAGGGGCAAAAGTGTCTCTACAAACTTAAA
>JAOWAN010000043.1:13104863-13136866 GCA_028566635.1 Lobelia cardinalis | reverse complement strand
AATGATTCTTGTTAAATATTAATACAACTGGCCTACCAACCCCCCCCCCCCCCACACACACACACACCCAAAAAAAAAGTCTAAGCGAAGACACATCCTAGATTTCAATCAATTCTCAGTTACTATTTTCCCAGCTTTTCATTAAGAGAGAGATCTGAACATAATTTAAAAGTGTGTGCTTATGTCCTCTTGGCTTAAGGCGTGGGCAATGTGGCTGATCCAGTAGGATGGTGAACACTTATTTGATCATTTCCTGTACCCTTTGGATTATGTGACTAAGAGTAAGAGCGGTAGGTACAGGTGTTCTCATATTTATAACAGATGCTATTGTGTTTATCAGGTGATCGAAATGTCTGGAGTTTGCGCTGCCTCTGACATATGGAGTGTTGGGTGCACTGTGATTGAGCTTCTCACATGCGTACCTCCTTACTATGATCTCCAACCCATGCCAGCTCTGTTTCGAATTGTGCAGGTTTCCTTTTTTCGTGGCACGATCTATTTCTAATAAGATTTTGATAATTGCCTATTTTTTTTTGGTTATATGCTGGTTTATTTCCCTTTCTCATCGTCTCTTGTTCCTTGATCTGCTTCACACTCATCGTCTTTTGCTATTTAGGGATCCATTTAGATCATATTCTTTCTGCCTTGGAAACATGAAATTTCATCAAGTTAAAAGTCAATTCTTTTGAAGCTTACTGATTTCATTTCTTTTTCTTTAAGGACGAGCATCCTCCAATACCAGATGGCTTATCTCCTTCCATTACAGATTTTCTACGTCAGTGCTTTAAGAAGGTGAGATGTATGAAGTATCAAGTCTTGTTTATAGATCTAATGCCACTTATCTGCTACTTAATAGTTGTTTCTTACTTGGATCTTACAATTCCCTGGAGGAATTGTTTTTCTCTTATCTTCCGCAATTGGTTAGTGCGTATTTTATTGAATGAGACAATGTAATCAAGAAGGCTCCTCCAGGAATGTAAGGAAACTTAAAGAAACAATCTTCCAACCCACCCCAGAAAGGGAAAAAAAAAGTACAAGAGAAAATATGAAAAAGGGCAGGACCATCATATCTTTTCTACCTTGTTGGCATTCATATTGAGCCTGATGATTACTCTTTACAATGGACCTATGCTGGAATTGAGCAGGTGAAATCCAAACATATATCTGGTGCTGTGGGCTTGAGGCTGAATCTGATGCTCTAATCTTTTCTAACCCATCATGTCATCAATTCAACCCCTCAGATTAAGAGATGCGTGATTTGTGCTTTTTTCTTTAAATACATGAGCATTCAGTGGAATGCCCTTTCTTGTTCGATCATTACATGAAGGTGATTTAACATGCTGTCTTCCGAGTATTTTGGGTTGGTAGCGCACAACTATATTGTTCTTCAACCTCGAATAAGTATGCACGTTATAGTAAACATAGTAACATGCTTTATGCCCATGATATAACTTCTCATTTGCTCCTTTTGACATTAAGTGGCATGTTATAGGATGCTAGGCAGAGGCCCGACGCAAAGGCATTGCTTTCACACCCTTGGATACAGAACTCTAGGCGCGTTGTGTTGCAGTCGCCACTCAATCATAGTGATACAACTAGGTAAATGTTTTCAACTTTCCATATTCTGCATCGCTCCCTCCAGCTCTCTTTTATGTTTGCCGTACTTATAGCACGTTAGCCCCTCAGCTGCCCAAACACCAGGTCCGCTATGTCGCCACTCCACTGTCCCACCGAGCACCAGGGGTCCCCTAAGTTCACCATAGGCCCCCAAAAGTCGATAGATGTTGTTGGTGCCCAATTGTAGCAGAGGCCAGAGGGCCACTTACAAACCACACTAAGTTCCCACTTCTCACCAATGTGGGATGGGGTTTCACACATCATGCATACGAGAACAAGAGTATTATTTAAAGATGTGGGTATTGCAGTGTAGGAGGATCTTGCATTAGCTCTGATGCTGCTTTGAAGTTGTTTTTGTTGATTAATTTTAGAGACAAAAATAAGGACAAGCAGATTTTGTGGCAGTGTGAGGGCTCTGCCATTCTATGGTGCACTTGGACTTTGAGGGATTGCTACTTTTTGAGATCAGTGCTTGCTTGTTGCTCTTTAGGCAATTTTTTTTTAACAGCGTAATTGGGGTTTGTGATATACTGATATGATTCGGTGATAATGACAATATTCACTGCTACGATGGATGGGGTTTCAGTGGTTGGTAGAAGAGAATTATTAGTCCCTCCAAAAGCATCTATAAAATTCAGATCATAAATGTACCAATTGAGTTTCTGCTCGAGCTATTTCTTTGGGTAGTTGTACTGCAGAGCCATTGATTCTATCAGTTGCTATCCCTTTTATGCAAGTTTAATATAAACCGGAAGAAAAGGGATGAGTTTAGTTTTGATTGAGCTCGCTCAGTAGTAATATGGATTGAATCTTCATCATTTGGTTTTGACCTTTAGATGATACATCAATATGTATACAATTTCTTTTCTAGTGTTCCCTTGGGATAATGGGAAAAAGGGCAAACTAACTGCAGAATTGTGGAGGTCGAGGTTGTATAAGTCCATTTGTTTTTAGGGGTGGCTGTATACATTTTCCCTTATATTCATATGAATGTGCTGAGCACCAGGATCAAGTATTTTGTCTCACATACCTCTATTTCTCTAACTTCTGTTGTTTGTTATCTAAGGAGCTAAGATTCTTGCAGAAACATAGAGGAAGATGGTTCATTGGGTGCTGAGACTTCAAATGCAGATGATCCAAGCACTGATGAAAGTCGTTCTGAAGAGAAAGCTAAGGTACCACTTCTAGGTTTTTAAATGTATGGACCGGATTACTTACTGCACGTTTAATTATCCATTTTCATTTATTCGTATTACATGTTTCGAAAACGTAGAAGCTTTTCTTGTTTAGTTTGTATTGACCAATTTTTTTGAGTACAGGATTCTAAAGCAGAGTTACCAGTGGAAGATGCTGATACTGCCAAGTCTGGTGAGCACAATGATTCCAGTAACCATGTCGAGGAAAGAGCAGATAGATCCGAAGATGATGGTTTGTCCAATCATGTTTCTACCTTGGCTATCCATGAGAAGTCACCGGTACAAAGCAATGCTGTTAATAGTGAAGCAGGCATCTCAACAGAGCCTCATGAGCCATCATATGTTGGTGCCTCAGAAACAGTAATTATAAACGGTGATACTGCTTCTCCCGAGTCAAGACTAAAAACCACAGCAGGCGGAAAAACTGAAGTAAAAGGAAGCATTGTCCATGCTGATCATAGTTCATCTGGTCCTGGATCAAGAAGCCAAGACTATGGTCCTCGAAAGGTAAGTTGTTACCTTGAGTGACTTTATCCATCTTTGGACTTTGTTATGTATGCAAAATTTCTTACCTACCTTCCATCTTATTGGTAGATACCACCTCTTTTAATGGATTGGACATGCATATGGGTTTGGTTTAAAGGTTTACTGATATAAAGAGTACTCACTTGTTTAATTCAAATGTTCTAGATGATGTCAACTGGCAGAAGGAGAGAACCGAAATAATATTACAGGAAAACGAAGAAACTTGTAGGCAAACTTCCTGCTCAATATAATTCTCAATTTCCAAGTCTCCATGTGGTTAAAATAAATAAGTTTATACCAAAACTCAGAATTGATGTGGAAACTAAAGCCTTAATTTTTTTTTTTAAAACTGTGAAATAACAAAGATTTCTATAAATGAGGAAGCTATTTCTGAATTCTAAGAACCTAAATTTATGGCCCATGGCATATCATAATGTTGATATTCTTCCGTGGGCATCTGGCTCTTCATAAACCTCTTCAACAGATGTCTGCTTTATCCTTTTTACGTCTCCAAATAACGTTCAAATACTATATCATCCCTGTTGAAGCATTTTTCTTGCCTTTTCTTATCAGTCTGTCTAACTTGGGTTTGGTTTTCCCTTGTGTGATGCTATTTTTTCTCTTCTAAAGGCTGTTAAAGTATCAAGAGCTGCTGGGGGAAATGAGCTGAGTAGGTTTAGTGACACCCCCGGAGATGCTTTATTGGATGACTTGTTTCATCCCCTAGATAAACCCTTGGATGATCGGGGAGCTGAAGCGTCAACTTCTGCATCCTCCTCCCACATGAATCAACAAAATACAGTTGTAGCAGATAGTGGAAAGAATGACCTGGCTACAAAATTAAGGGCTACAATCGCTCAGAAACAAATGGAGAGTGAATCAGGGCAGACAAGTGGAGGGGATTTACTTCGTATAATGATGGGTGTTTTGAAGGAGGATGCCATTGATATTGATGGTCTGGTATGCTTCAGGTCTTAAGTGGACTTTGTTGGTGTCTTTATATTATTTGGCATTTTTGTTTCTTTCTGATTCTTTTTCTTAAATTTGAATTCAGGGTTTTGATGATAAATTGCCTGCAGAAAATCTTTTCCACTTACAGGTACTGTCTTTTGCTTTATCTATTAGCATGATTGAGTTTATGTACCATAAGTGCAAATTGCTCATTTCTAGCTTAAGAATTTGTAATATATTGTCAAAAGTAGGCAATTTTGTACAAGAAGTTACTGCTGCCCTCTTCTAGCAAATGTAAACTTAGTCATTCCTAAATTTGGTTCACAGCTGTCCTTAAAGCTGATGTTAAATTCCTCTACCTTGGTATTTTCATTAATTACAGAAGGATGGCCAGAGACTGTAATTGGAATAGCACTTAAGTGAATAGTCTTAGCCTTTGTATTGTTGTTGAGGTATGTTTGCCTCTTTAGGGGCTTCGGCTTTGGGGGCTTTTCAGAAGGTTGTTGTTTTGGTCCTTTTGGATCTCCTTAGAGATTGGTTTCTACGTTTTTGACCCTAGGTTTTCCCTAACCTATACATTTTATGATATATTTTCCAACCCCTCTTGTTTCTCTCAAGGTCTCACATCAGTATTATCTTTATATAGTTCATTATGTATAGTCAATTAAGAATTGATTTCAGGCTTTCTATTGATCTTTAGGATCTGTATGATGATTGATTATAAGGCCTGGCATTAGCAGAAATATTATCCTTGCACTGTTTATTACTGTATTATTTATCCCTTATGGATTAGCATTGACTCCTGAGCGTACATCATTATAAATTCATTTTTCACTATTATGAGTAATAGTTTTGTAAGCAAATCAGTTTTGAATTTGACTCCTAACAATAGTTATAGATGTTGTATGAGCAAGCCGGAATTAGACCCAGATCCCGACTTAAACTTGGGCTGAGTTTTGAGCAAAAGAAAATTTACTGTAGGCTCTCGGAGGATTTTGACTTTCTAATATAAGCTAGGTCGATATTGGAGAAAACTAGACCAAACTCGTTAAGCTCGATTGATAGCCCTACCAACGAGAAGCCATGTAAACCGGATCCTGGACCAAATCAAATATAATTCTTTTACTTCTGTATTATGAAATTCTGCTCAGTACAGATGCACTAATGAATAACAAAACCATCACCGTTGCAAAGAGTTCTCCCCTCTATCCGTTTACTGAAAGAGTAAAGCTACTGCCACTAAATGACCCCAAAATTTTATCTCACATTTGTTTAAATCGTATTTGTGGTCATGCAGTCTAGATGTCCCGTACTAAATAAATATACAGTTGCCAGCTAGGATTGTACACTCAATTTTGGTGCTTTTTAAGTGGCCCAAGCATTACTCTTACCAAAGTCCTTCCACTTTTGAACAGGAAGGTCTTCCACTGTGCAAAGAAAAACAGAGGACTCGATGCCAATTGCAAATAAATGACCTCTCAAGTGCCAAATGGTACTACTTAACTGGAGGAAGAGTTTTTTTCATGCGTCTAATCTGCCTGTATTATTAGAAAGTAAATCTGTACTCAATGATTTGTTAGGCTGCCTTATTTGCTGCCGCTTGTCAATTAATCCTCCCATGAATCAGAGACCAAACAATGCTCTAGCTTTGGAATCAGACATATGAAGAGGCAATTGAGTGCTAGTATGTCTCAGAAGAAAACAATGAAATACCTGAATTGCTTGGCTTCCCAACACGTCTATCAACACATACATTAAGGGAAATTCTTGAAAAGAAGCGAAGACAATTGAATGCTAGTTTGACCCGGAAAAAAATTGCTTGGTTTCCCAACATGTATGTAGACATATCCTTTATGGGGAATTCTCCAAAGGATGAAAGAAGGGATCTCCCAAATTCTATGTCATTAGGATTTCTGAAAACAGAAATCCCAGCAAAGCGTAATCCTAGTGATAAGTATAAAGATAGAGATAAGAGTCCGATGCAAGAAAGATAGATGAAATAGTCACGGGAAAACAGAAGCGAGGGGCTTCCTCGTAGTCTCCTAGCCTAGAATCACCTTATTGCCGGATACAACGATCGTCAGGTCCATCACCGACACGATATGTTATATGAGGAAGAAAAGAAATACAGATCTGCGATTAAAGTTCAAATGTCTTGTATGCCACCCACTTTGGAAAAAAGCCAAATTTCATGGCGCAGAAGTTGATTCAAGGGAATCCACTATAACTCTTGGGTTATCAAATATCGTTCAGTGTTCAGTTTGTTTCTGTGTAAGATTTCGGCTTGACTATTTCGTTAGATAGTGTTGTTCACTTTGGTGTTGACACCTCATCTACTATGGGTATGTTATTCATTTTGACTGCAGATGTTATCTTTAATTTATCTTCAACTAGTAGAATAAATTGTAATTTTCTGTACTTATTGCTTAAACTTTGCCAAGAATTTAATTTAATTTCTTAATATAGGCTGTTGAATTTAGCAAATTAGTTTCATCACTGAGGCCCGATGAACCAGAAGATGTGATTGTATCCTCTTGCCAGAAGTTAACAGCTTTCTTTCACCAGCGTCCTGAGCAGAAGATTGTATTCATTACCCAACACGGTTTGCTGCCTTTAATGGAACTGCTTGAAGTTCCTAGAACTCGGGTATGTTGTCTGAAAGAGACTTTCATCTTTTCTATTATCATGTAAATAAGGAAATGCTATTCCCACGCCTATTTCCAGATTCCTACAAAGAAATTCATTGCACTGCTTATTTCACCTGTGCATGATGCCTCGTGCACTATACAATTGGGTCCATTATAAGTCGGAATAACATTTTCCAGAAGGTATGGCTTTTACGTTGAGTATAGTAAGAATGACGTTCTTTGTTTTTGGAAGTGCAGGTTATATGTTCGGTACTCCAAGTTTTAAATCAAATAATTAAAGATAACACTGATTTTCAGGAAAATGCTTGTCTTGTTGGCCTAGTAAGTACTTCATACCTTTTCGTGTTTTCAGGTGTCTGAGTAACTGCAGTTAAAGTCGTATGCAGCCTGTTCTGTAAAGAGTTCATTTGCACGGACCCAATTATTTGGTTTTCAGTTTCTGAGTAGATTCAAATTCCTTGAACCTCCTCATTGGATGTCATTATTCATGTTGTGGAATCTAAGTGCATATGTTTATAGTGGCAATTCGACAACTGTTCCCATTGTCAAGGTGTTTCGGCTCTTGCCATGGGGCATTGTGTCATTGTGGTTTTGATGGCTCCAGGATAGCGTGCGTATACCAGAATATTGGCTAGGAAATTGATTGGTTTAGATAAAATCTGCAGTGAGAAGTTTTAGGGAATGATATATCACCACTAAAGTGATTGTGAACTAATGGGTCCTATTGTTTACAAATTTCAATGCCCACTCTGATTGGTGACATTGTTCACTACAGCTTTTCTCTATAAATTGTCCCTTTGTATATCACTACTCTATTGGCATTTGGTGTAGTCTAGTGCACAGTTGGCTTCTTTGTCCATTAGCTTTTCAATAGTTTTAGATCTAAATTATTGATCTGTTGATGACTTTTCTATTATCTATATCTAGATGCCTGCACTTGGTTAGATGACATTTGGAGAAGAGTAGTTTTTGCATTATATTTATCTCCATATTACATCACAGATACCTGTTGTTATGAGCTTTGCTGTGCCTGATCGTCCCCGAGAAGTACGAATGGAAGCAGCTTATTTTTTGCAGCAACTATGTCAGTCAAGGTGTTACTTTCTTCTGCTATTTCTATTGGGAATACATATTTTTTATCTTTTTGTTTTGCTCGGCAACATTGAAATTTTATTTGTTTTAAGAACTCACCAAAGCTCATGAGCTGGATAAGAAATACAAGATAGAGACACCAAAACTCAGAAATCACAAGTCTAGTATACCATTAAGGCAATTCCATTGGCAGATTGCATCAGTATCCATACATGAACACCCCTGTATCCCCCATCAATTCAAAGTATCAAACCAAACTTTTCATGAAGGCATGAACACTTGCATACTGCTATGAAATCCCCCGTGATGCAATTGGCTGTTCCGATATTTCTGATAAATTGTGCCAACTATGCCGCAGGACCTGTTTATGTTTTGCTCTTTTCAAACTACCTATACTGCACACTAATGACTTTTCCTGATTGCCCCATCCATTTTACGAGCAGCTTTGTCCCACTCATGCAAAGACCTCTATAAACCCTCGAGTTCACACCTACAAAACAAACACATCATACATCCACAGTTGAGCATAGATTTTTCTCCATCAGAATATAAAGATTGCTGATTGAGGTTGGGGCTTCTTTCTGCAGCTCATTGACACTACAAATGTTTATAGCTTGTCGTGGAATACCTGTTCTGGTAGGCTTTCTTGAGGCTGATTATGCGAAGTACAGGTATGTACTTTATTCTGTTGGGTTCATATCATATTAAAATCGAATGTGCTTCTTTCTCCGAAAAAAAAAAGAAGCGAATGTGCTCCAGTTTTAAGGTAATCTAGAATTAGAAATGTCCTGTATGTAGACATATGGGTATGTTCGTTAAATGTCAATGTGGCCAACTCTAGTTGGATTTAAATATTTAGCAGTAAATAGTGTGATAAATCTTGTATGCTAATGATTCATCACATTGTACAACGTTTATATATTTTATACGAGTAGCTACAGTTGACAGATTCATAAAGACAAGGACAAGAACTATTTTGAACTTTATTCTATGAGTAGAATATAGCTGAACTATCAAAGGACTAGGCAAGGTTTTAAAATATTGGTCTCGGCTGCTGTGGCAGTGCCGCAATTACAGTTACAGGTCTGATCATAGGATACATTACAAAAACGGTTACCATAAGCTTTAATTTTCTTTTTCCAGTTTTCACTTACCTACATTTAAGCATATTTCAACTATTTGAAAGAATAAGCTTGTGAAAGTTTAGTTAGTATTTTTAATGCTGATATACTCCTTCACTATCAGTTACTGACTTACAGTTGAACTATTTGAAGGAACATGGTTGTGAGGGTTTGTGAATTACTATCTATTCCTTGCAAGTAGGTTTCCCTCTTCTTTTCATAGTCTGCCGACCAGTGGATCCTATGTATCTCGCTTCGTACTCCTGTAGCAATCCTTTTTCAAAGTTCTGCTCCAAGCCCACTCAATGCTTATTACTTTTGAGGCAATACTTGAGAGTGATTGCTCTTTTGACTTTGTCAGTTTATTTTTTACATTCACAGGCTTATTGATTTCAAATGGAATTTTAAATACCTCTGTTAAAGCATGGTATCTATTGTGGTGCTTCTCTCTCATGGCAAAAGCACTTTGAGCCATTTTCAAGTTAACGTAGTTTTGAAGTTCTTGTACCATAAAGTTTTAGGTTCAGTTTGAACAACATAGAGCTTGCATATGTTCATCCTTTTCAGACATTTAAAGTCCAGTTTGCTTATGCTTGGTGAGTTGTTTTGTCTCCACTTATTAGTGGGTTCAAATGTGAGGGGAGTCTAAGCGCATGATATACATTGCAACGTAAGTGCTCTAAGAAGCTGTAATGTAACGACATCAAAGCAAGTGTTATGCTGGTGGCAGCATATGATATTAGTTTCTTCTCTTCAATTTATGGGACTAAATTCTTATTATCGTCTTTTCATTATTCATCTGGTTGTTATTAGGTGCATATGCATGCATTTGATTTATATATAGTTTTTTCATTTTCATTTAAATATTTTGTGAAGGGTGTATTAATTATATTGTCTTCCAGGGAAATGGTCCACCTAGCAATTGATGGCATGTGGCAGGTATTTAAGCTTCAGCGGTCAACCCCTAGAAATGATTTTTGCCGCATAGCTGCAAAGAATGGAATATTACTCAGGCTCATCAATACTCTTTACAGTTTGAATGAGGCAACTCGACTTGCTTCCATATCTGGTGGAGGTGGATTTTCAATTGATGGTTTGGCTTTACGACCTCGTTCTGGTCCATTGGATCCCAGCAATCCTGTTTTTTTTCACGGCGAGGCTCCTGCTTATGGATTCGATCATCCTGATCACCTTAAGATCAAGCATAGCGTAGCTGATCACCCTTTTGGCGCTCAGGATTCTTCACGTGTTTCAGCTTCTCATTCACCTGATTCAAGATTCTTTCCATCAGAAGTTGATAGAGCTCAATCAAGCAATGCCTCTATGGATACTCAAGTTACATCCAAATCACTAGATTCCGCTTCTTTAGATAAGGTTGCGCATATAGCTGTTAAGGAATTCTCAGCAAATAGTTCTAATGTGGACACCAGACAGCAACGCATTTCTAATGCTGCAAATAGGACATCGACAGACAGGCCTCCAAAATCTATGGATGTCGCATCAAATGGATTTCCTGTTACTATTTCTCAACAAGAAAATGTCCGCCCTCTTCTTAGTCTGTTGGAAAAGGAACCCCCTTCACGGCATTTCTCTGGTCAGCTTGAATATGTTCGCCATCTTACTGGCTTGGAAAAACATGAAAGCGTACTGCCCCTTCTTCATGCTTCTAATGACAAGAAAGCAAATGGCCTTGATTTCTTGATGGCTGAATTTGCTGGTAAGCGGCGTATTCACTTGCCTATTAAGATGCTGTTACATTATTTGAGCATTCACTTTCTCAGCAAAGTTTTAATTGAGCATCTCTGAAGTTGACCATACATGCCAGTTTTTCTCGTAATCTTGCTGCTTCACCTCTTTTACTGTATCATCTTGTTTATGGTGTCTTTTGTCACTGGTTTGTTTATATTTTTATTTGGGCATAGAGATGATATTACTCTGATAAGGGTGCTTCATTCATCCTTCAACAGAGGTTTCTGGACGAGGAAGAGAAAATGCAAACATTGACTCTATGCCAAGGATTTCACAAAAGATAGTGCATAAGAAGGTGGGACCGCCGTCATCTAGTGAAGGAGGTGCTTCTACATCTGGAATTGCATCTCAGACAGCATCCGGTGTTCTGTCTGGTTCTGGAGTTCTTAATGCCAGGCCAGGGAGTGCAACATCATCTGGACTCCTTTCCAACATGGTATCACCATGGAATGCTGATGTTGCTAGGGAGTACCTTGAAAAGGTGGCAGACCTTCTACTTGAGTTTGCTGGAGCAGACACAACTGTTAAATCCTATATGTGTAGCCAAAGCTTGCTTAGTCGGCTTTTCCAGATGTTCAATAAGATAGAGCCCCCAATCCTCTTAAAGGTACATTAGATAAGTGCAGTAACTGAGTTCGATTCTAGTTTTCTTCTTCCTCCTCTTTTTATTTTGAAATCTGACTTCTTATTTGTTGTATGCCTTTCGATTACAGCTGTTGAAGTGTATTAATCATTTGTCTACTGACCCACATTCCTTGGAGAATCTGCAGAGGGCAGATGCAATTAAGCATCTGATCCCGAACCTTGACCTCAAAGAAGGTCCCCTTGTATCTCAAATTCATCATGAGGTGAGCCTTTTGCAATTGTACATGATTATGCTTCGAGGTGTATCATATTTTTTGGTCGCACTCCACAACTTAATGCATAACCACACCTTCATAGCTGCATATATAAGAAAAACCTTTCTTTGTATTTCACTGACCTAAACTTATTTGGTGACCTCATGTAATTGCAAAAATAGGCTCACAAGTTTCCAATTTTGAGGATATAATCAGGACATTAACATCCAAATCTCTACTTTTAAAGAATTTGGGTTTGTGATTTGAGTAATTTAATCCTTATTTCTCTATGCAACCATTGGTACCTCTTTTACTTTACCTCTCTTCAACTATCAATACCAAGGATCCTGGAGAATGTAGTCCATCCTATGTGTGTCTCTAAACTCCCTTTATGAGAAGCCAGCTCCATAATTCCAGTTTTCTAAAGCTCCCCTCACACCACCACCACCACACCCACACTTTGGTCATGGCCAAAGATTTATTTCAACACTTCCACAACATTTGATCTGATAATATGACATTGAGATCTTAGTTTCATTTGTTGTTTCTTATTCGTTTTACTTTTTCCGTTCAATCTTAGAAATGTTCATGTATAAGATCCAATTCCTAAACAATACAGATGGATTAGCTTTGCATTTCAATGTTGTAATGGAAATCATGCTACCATTTTCTACTTTGTTTTTAGAGCTTATGAAAATAAATTTCATTGGTTTTATATTAAGAAATTACAAGCACCTTGGGTACATGAACGAAATATAACAGAATGCTTCAAAATGGTTTATTCGTAAAAATTTAAAGGTGTCCATAAATCTCAAGTAAAGTTCTTGCCAAGACATTTTTATGATTATCCAGCGATAGGTATTCTTCCAAACTGCGCATGATATCTAGATTGTTTTAAACATGTCCTTTTAAGTTTTAACTAGTTTTATCACCCTTTTGGATGCTTTCTCACTAGTTTTGTTTACTGAAGGTCCTCAATGCACTATTCAATCTCTGCAAAATAAACAAGAGGCGACAGGAACAGGCGGCAGAAAATGGAATCATTCCACACCTGATGCGTTTTATCATGTCAGATTCACCACTGAGACAATATGCATTGCCTCTGCTATGCGATATGGCTCATGCATCACGTAATTCAAGGGAGCAGTTAAGAGCGCATGGTGGATTGGATGTGTACCTGAGTCTACTTGAAGATGAGCTTTGGTCTGTGACAGCTTTAGATTCTATTGCTGTTTGCTTGGCACATGACAATGACAACAAGAAAGTGGAACAAGCTTTACTGAAAAAGGACGCAGTACAGAAATTGGTTAAGTTCTTCCAGTGCTGTCCAGAACAGTATTTTCTGCATATACTGGAGCCATTCTTGAAAATTATTACGTATGTGGTTTTCTATCTCTTCTACTTATTTTTGTCGATACAGTTAATTAAAACTAAAATACATGGTCTTGCCTCAGATATTTGTTAATTAACCCTTTTCATCTAGGTTAGTTCCTAGTATGGTGCAAGTCCTTTTAGAACCAACACACCCCTCCCGCCATAGGCCTTAAATCCTTAAAAGTAGGGCAGTTAAGTTTTTATTTTCACCCAACCTTTGAGGGTTGATTTCCGTGTACAAGATTCTTCAAGAATGGCTTGTAAAATATGGCTTCCCAATTTTCACATCTAATGCTATCTTACTGTAACCAGAAATTTATATTACTATACTTTCACCACCATAACCACAACAAAGCCTTAATCTCAATCACTAGGGGTCGGCTATATAAATCATTTTCCACCATTTCATGCGATCCAGTGTCAAGTCATCATACGAATCACAATCTTTCATGTCTTTCTGTATTGCCGATGTCCATGCTAACTTTGGTCCACCCCTATCTCTAGTTGGATTAACACTAATATCATCCCACTTCCTAACTAAAGCACTAAGTACATGACCAAACCATCGTACGTGGTTCTCTCTCATTTTCTCTACTATAGAAACTGCTTTTACTGTTTCTCGTATTGTTCATTATGAATCATGTCTTCTTTTTTTCTTTTCTTTTCTTTTTTTTCAGTTTTACCACACTTCCATCTAAGTTTTCACATTTCCGCTACACTCATCTTGTTAGCATGTTCCTTCTTAGTAGCCCTACATTCAGTATGGATAATAGTGCATGCCTAACAATTATCCTATAAAAATTTTCCTTATTGGTATACACCGATCACATAACACTCCAGATGCACTCTTTCATCATTCAACCCGATTTTATTCTACTCACATCCTCTTCAATCTCTCCATCTTGATTAATGATTGCTCTTAGGTTCAGAAATGTTTCCTTTTTAGGTATTCCTTCGTAATCTAACTTAACTTTCACTTCACTAATACTTCTCTTACACTAAAGTTGCAAGCCATATACTCTGTTTTGCTCCTAATTATTTTAAACTCTTTTGACTTTTAAAGCTTCTCTCCATTTTTCTAAGTTAATATCAACCCCATTCCTTGTTTCATCAAAAGGCCAATGTCATTGGCAAATAGTATGCACCTAGGAATATTATCTTGTAGATGTCTTGTTAGTCCAACTATTGCCAAGGCAAAAAGATACAGGCTTAAGGCTGCCGATCCTTGGTATATTGCTATAGTAATTGTAAACTCGTACGTCTCTCTTGCCATGATTCTAACTAACATCGATGTACTATCATACATATCTATAATAACCTCAATATATCTCACTTTAACCCCCTTTCTCTTCTAGGACCATTCAAAGTACTTGCCTAGGGACTCTATTGTATGCCTTCTCTAAGTCAATAAAGACCATGTATAGATCCTTTTTTCCTTCCCTATAGCGTGCCATCAATCTTATTAATAGGTGGATAGCCTCCATTGTTGATCTACCCGGCATAAAATCAAATTGATTCTCCGATACTGTAGTTCCCCTCCTCGGTCTATTTTCAACTATTTTCTCCCAATGCTCCATTGTGTGACTCATTAGTTTGATACATCTATAGTTCGTGCAACTGTGTCACATTTATGTTTGTATATCGGTACAATAATGCTCATTCTCCACTCATCTGACATTTCTCGTCATAATTTTACTAAATAACTTAACTAGCCAAGACACCCCTACTACACCTTGGCATTTCCATACCTCAATTGGTATTCCATCCAGCGCTAAAGTTTTCCCGATTTTCATCTTTCTTACGGCAAACATCTCATATTCATTAATTCCACGGAAGAAAGTAATCTCTCTACTTTTCCTATTGGTACTACTACCATTGTTCGCTACATTTCCTACTCATTTAGTAGTTTCTCAAAGTATATTCTCCATCTATCATTTATTCTTCATCCTTTACTAAAACGCACGTGTGTTCATCCTCTATGCATTTACCTCATTGAAATCCCTTGTTTTCGAACCATTGAACTGAAAGTTTGTATATAGTCTTTCCCCCCTCTTTTGTATATAATTTATTATAAAAGTCATTAAATGCTTTACTCTTAGCCTCTCTCACGGATTTCTTTACTTCTTTATTAGCAACTTTGTATCGCTCTAAATCGTTTAGGTTTTTTAAGTTTTACTTTTATAAGCTTCTCTTTTAGTCGGACTACTTTTTGTACTTCCTCATTCCACCTCCACGTTTCTTTATCTATGTCTCTTGCCTTCGGTCGCCCTTTCTACCTCTTTTTGACACCTTTTTAATGCAGTCACACTGTATTTCATATCTCGTTGGTCTCATCCACTATATTCCATGTCGCGCCTTTCATAATTTTCTCTTTTAATAAACCTAGTATAATGCAAATTAATGTGTGATGCTGAATCCTTATGAGTTGTTTCATAATTAAATCATTTATGTATTTCTAGAGCTTCAATAGTTTAGACCCTGTTTAATTACCTTTCAAAATGCAACATATAAACCCATTTTGGCTACTCGCTTTATTGTTTTGTCCCAAATGAGCTTTCGATACGTAGAGTATATATATAGGTTGACCTATTTTTACTTCTCCCTCCATCCCAAAGTTACTATTGACTTTACACGTGTTTTAAGAAGGTATTGGACTTCAGGTGTCTTTCCTACTCTCGAGTTCACTATACTTTTTTCCGTCTCACAACTTAAACATGGTGCAGGGAAAATTTGGTTTTAATAAGTTCTTCCTAGAAAAAGGTAAGGGGGTTAGTTATTTTGGGACGTCCCAAGATGAAATAGAATACTATTATTTGAAATGGATGGAGAATAATATTCTCAATATCTAACCGAGAATTGAAATGATCAATCAGAATGTGGAAATGCTGACAAAAATCAATAGATATTGAAACTAGCCGTATCCTCTAATTTGGTTCCCCATTGGATCAAGATGTTAGGAGAACAGAATTCATGTGTCCTGCTTCCCAAAGTACTTGAATCAATTGTTGTATAATTCAAAACAGCGAATTGCGTTATAAGAAATGATTCTTTGAATGCAGGAAATCATCTCGAATAAATACAACTTTGGCTGTCAATGGATTGACACCGTTGCTCATTACCAGGCTTGACCACCAGGATGCTATAGCTCGTCTCAATCTTCTTAAACTCATAAAGGTTAGAATCATGGCTTTTCAGACCTTCTGCATGGCATAACATTTATTTTAGCTGTTCTTATGTATAATCGGTTGCAGCCACATACCCCACCACCTCTGCCCCATGGTTTTTTATGGTTGTTTTGCATAAAGTGTGCCCTCCTGTTTGGGTTGTTTTGGTTGCTTGTTGCTATGCAAGTTTATCCGGCTTTATTACTGTTATACTTGGCATGCACAAATATTGGATTATATGACGGAATAAGAAAGGAATAATAGTATGGAACACAAAGATTGACGTGGTTCGGCGGAAGGCCGATATTCACGGGAGGAGAAGGCGAAAAATTTTACTACACCAAAAAGAGATTACAAAAGGCTTGAAGTGTATCGCTCAGCCCGAGTCCCAATTAACCAGAAAACTCACAACACACAATATTAATCAAGACAAATACAAAGGAACAAAAGTACTTCTCTTCCTATGAAATGAGTGAACAAAAATAAGTAAGCTACACTGTAATTTTCAGATGATGTAAAGAACTACCAGGGAATCATATTTATATTACTTCCTATGGTAGGTGGTCTATACAACTTTAAATGCATACCAATCAAATCTTTGACTAGCTCACCGAAAGATATTTGGCGCATTTCTTTTGCATTTGTATTCGCTGCACACCTTTTGTACAGGCCAAGACTGGATGGTGTCTTCCAAGCTTTCCACTTAATCAAGCCATTACTCTATAACAATTACTAATGTTTTAAGTTTTGGTTTTGGTGATTCTTGGCAATCCTGACCATTATCTCTCTTACAAGGGGTTTACTTTCTTTTTCATTTTTCATTCTGGATATATTAGTTGCCATATTTGTTTCTCGGTACTCCACACATACTTAACTCATGTATAGTGCGTGAACATATGATTGTCACATCCAACTCCATCAAATTATCTCTTGTTCTATCTTATTTTCGTTTAGGCCATCCGCAAGGTTGATCGACATTCAGTTTTTAGGTTATCTCTAAGTGGCAATATATTTAGTGACCACTTGGTCTAGCGGTTTCCCCTTTTCTTTCCTAATGGGAGTTTAGGGCTCTAGTCTCGTCGAAGACAAACAATAGTGAGGGGAAATTACGGATCCATTTGGAAGGTGTATTTTGTAAATTTTTTGTTTTAATTTAGGAAATTGTTTTTGTTTTGTTGTTTTTGGTTTTGGAAAAAGTTTTATGTTTTGCCCTCGACGTGATGTTTGAAAGAGATGAGAGAGAAAGAGAGAATGGTAGTTGTGAGTTGACGTGATGTTTGATGGATATGGAGAGAGAAAGAGAGAGGGTGGTAGTTCTAAGTTGATGTGATGTTTGATAGGATATAAAGGTAGGGATAGGAGAATGTAAAAAATAGTAGGTAGGAGAGAGAAAACATCGTTTTTGGAACTAACGTAGTGAACACATTTTTCAAAAAATGTTCAAACATTGTGCGAGAAACTGACCTACCAAATAGGTTCTATATCTTGTTGAAGATCCTGGGTTTAAGCACTACTTGGTACTCTTATAAGTACTGCTTAGTAAATAAAAAAGTTTTGGGTCGATTTATGTCCCTTCCAACCTTTTTGTTAGAGAAAAACAAGAAGAAAAAGTATGATGTGAAATGTTAATTTGTATTTTATTCTACCTCCATTCCAAAATGAGCGTCACAAACTGCTGACGGTCGTAAACTACTTATAACACTCATTTGGACGAAGGGAGTAATATTACTGGGTGTTGGCAAGGAAGATTAGTACATGCTCATCCTTTCTGAAAATTGCATTTAAAGACGCCGTGTTGCTCCCTCTATGGATGGATGACTCATGTAAGATTGATTGTCATGACAGGCTGTATACGAGCATCACCCTCGACCAAAACAATTGATTGTGGAGAATGACCTGCCTCAAAAGCTTCAAAATTTGATTGAGGAGCGAAGAGATGGGCAGAGTTCCGGTGGCCAAGTTTTGGTGAAGCAGATGGCCACCTCACTGCTTAAAGCACTCCATATAAACACTGTTCTGTAAATTCTGGTCCCTGAACATTCTCCCTTAAATGTATATTTTCATTTGTTGACAAGGGGTTGTAATTATTTCTCCTTGTTTTTGTCTAATTTTTAAAAATTCTCATTTGTTCTATTTAGTTGGTTTTGTTTTGTCTTTGTTATTGGGTTTTATTTTTAACTTCCCTAATGTGGAAGGCTTAGCATATAGATGAAAATGTATATTTCTAGTGGTTGTGTTTATTGTCCAGTGATGAGGTGCTGCTGTTTCTCAAACTACTTTTGACAGTTTTTGGTTGTCTTGTATTGTACGACAGTAAGGGAATGTTTTCATGTGCGAAACGTTGGTCTGATCAATCACCATGAACTAATTTTGTCCCCCATCCCAACATAAAGTTTCTTGATTCTTTTACTGCGCTTATATCTATTGCAAGACCCACCAATGCGATATTTTCAGTATCTGCTAAATTATATGAAATGTTTTCCCATCCAGTTTTGGTGGGAGATAAGTTCAGGCCAAGCGTCATTTAAGCGTATTCCGTAATTGACAATATTTAGAGTTATTATCAGTTTGGTTTACAAATAAATTGTAATCTATATTTATTGATAAAATCGTTGTGTGGTGGATACTGAATTGAAGAAGGGCTGTAGATGAGTCGAGTCAACTCAACTTGACTCGAGTAGCTTGACAAGACTACTTGAAAGGGGTAAATGAGCAGGGTTGTAGGTGAGCCGAGTCGAGTACCATTATGGGGCTCGTAAATATTTGTAAGTTGACTCGGTTCGTATTCAAACAGGCTCATCTCGAGCTATATTATCACTTAACTTTGTAAATTTGAATTAACATATATTGTGGTCTCCAAGCTTATAGATTTTCCCTATTTTGGTTGTAGATTTTGACATTTTTTGAAATGATCCGTAGCAAAACCAAGACATTTGAATATTAAAGGAGTATTAAGTTATTGCCCTCGGGCTCGCGAGCAGCTTGAGATTTGTCATAAGCCGACCATTTCATATTTTTCGATAATGCGGCTCGACTCGACAACCATCTTGGTAAGGTTTTTACATTCTGATTTTGGAGGCCAATTAAGACGGAGATAAAGAAGGATTGATTATTTTAATAATCACTCTATTTCAAAAGATCTTTCCGGTTCACTTTCTTGGTCGACTAACTCCATTTTGAACAATTTTTTACAGGACTTTACTTAATTGTATGAAACTGTACAATTAGCTATAAATTGTTCATCTAATAATATTTCAACGACCATTCTCAGTTTCATAATTTTAATTCAATTTTCATAAATATTTGGTCAAAATTGACTCTAGTTGACCAAAATTTCAAACGGTAAGATGTTTTGGATGGGAGGGAATACTTGATTCCGCTTTCCGTTTAGCCGTCCCCGTGTACCTGTGAAAAACTATTTTCTGGTTATCATTGATCAGTTTATGGGAAAAATTATCTTCTCTAACTCCAAACTCCCTTTCTTCATATTAAGAAATTGATTGCTGAATGTAAGGAGTAAGAAGGCAGGGATTCTCTTTTATTTTGAAGTTTGTTCTTTTCAATCATATGCAATGAAGTCTCAAATTTCATTGGGAGGCCACATTTAATGGAGGGCAGTGGGTTTTTGCAAGAGTTTGGTTCTGAGTTTTTAACCAAAACTAGTTTTACTTGCTATTTAATCAAATACAAGTCTAAATTTCAAGGAACATGTAATGAAGAAAATGTGGTGGTTGACCATTAAACATGAACTTTGGATTTGTACTAAATCATGTACTTTTTAGTTAAATTATCTTTCTCAATTCTCAACCTAATTGAGGCCGGCGATTTATATCCAGGATTTAAGGCCATTGGCGAGAGGGTTGTGCTGCCTATTACTGTGTTGTGACTTGTTAGAACCATACTAGGCTAGGAACTAACCCTAGACGAAAAAGGAAGGAATCCTCCTCAATTAACAAATATCTAAGGCTGTTTTGTTTTTGTTCTAAATAACTGTACCGATATACCAATGAGCACTTACTCTAGTGATATCTCTTTCTCTTTCCTAACAACGGAGAGAGGTTAGGGATCCAAATCGTGCTCACGAACAATACTGCAGGGAGAAACGATTGGCTTGTTGGAAGTTAACACCCAGCTTTAAACCTTAATTATTATTCTTGGAAATCCTAGTTAAGGGTTGGGGTTAAATTTATATCCCCTCCAAACTTTTTATTTAAAAAAAATAATAATAACGATTGTATCGACAGAAATGAATAGTACCAGCGATGGAAATCCACATAAGTTTGCAAGAATTGTTGCATCAAATGCAGAAAAATACTCTGTTCTGGACAGCACTGGAAGCTCTTAACCAACTGCTGTACTGCATCCTTTTTCAGTATATGCATAAATTGCTGTTCTGGACAGCTCTGGAAGAACGACTTAATCAAATGCAAAGCAGTGTGTCAACAAGTTAAGAAATACTTGCATTTTCGAGTTTTAGGCAAGGAAAATCAGAAACAGCTTCATAACTTGCTAGAAACAGCCTAACTTCATTGTCCAAGTTGTCCGATTATACTTTAATGTGCGACGACTTATCGGGGAAGCTCAGCCAACACATCAGTGCATATGCATTTGAGAACATCTTCTGCATACTTGAATGGTCAATTTATCACGATAAAATCGGGTAAATGTTCTGATATTAACAGGACAGTTATTAAGGCACTACAAAACTTAAGTTGGTAGTATACACAATACATAGATCAGTCAAAAACTTCAATCAGCAGCGTCATCAACAAACCACACCACATATCAAACCTAATGGTAACGAAACAGGTTCCTTCTCCAAACCACCTTTAATGATGAAATCTGGTCCACCATACCGCAACCCAACATGTAGCAAAGCTGATGCAGTCGATAAAGTAAACTTCTTGAGCTCTTCATTGCTCACATAATCCCCGTCAGTGCTTATATCAAATCAGCCACGTTCATGGGCATTTCATCTATCTGGGTACTGTAGTACTGCTCTATGTCTCTTAAAATCCTGATATCTTCATTTTTGACAAAGTTTATGGCTACACCCTGCACACAGTTAGCAAGCCAATTTCAATTATAGTTATGCGACTACCTATCACGAGAAATCAGAAACCTTATGATGGAGGCATAAAGAATGTTAACCGATAAATAAATTAGGACAAGAACATCTACCTCTCAAAAAAAATAACAGCTCAAAATTTACCGAAGGTATAAATATATAGGGGAAGATGAAAAAGTAAAGCAATAAATAAAGTAGGAAGACAAGAACACTATGAACTCATCATCAAAGCTGTGTAGTAAAATATCATGACACAAACTATACATTGAACTATATTGGAAGAGATACAATAACCAGTTATTCAACTAGGGATATTACACAAGCTTAACATTTTTCACTCCTAACTATTCGGAGCTTCGTTCTAAAAACAAAGACTTGCACTGGTTCACATATATAGAGATCAGTTTTCCAAGTGTTAAGACTAGCCTATCTGTAAGATGCGCCAAATATCAAGGGAGAGAGTGACACTGCAGAAGATTCATAATGATGAACCTTTTTCTATTTGCATTTTGCAGCAAAATAATCGGTGTAAGATTATGATAATAAGGCTTATCACTCGATGGATCCAAGAGTTGTGACATGAGTGGATGCTTCTGCTCTTCCGGAGGTAACCGGGAAGAAAGAGATTGGAGAAATAGATAGTCTTGTTACAGAAAGCTACACTGCTCTGAATGTTTCGATAATGATTGATAAACAAAGCAGTTATAACTTGTAAGCATTAAACACGAATGTGTAGAAATACATGAGACTTGACAGAAATATGTTTTAAGCCATACAACATGAGGGGAAAATATTATTATCATACTAGTGTTCAATTTGCCAAATCAACAATAAGAAGCATTAGTGCAATTATTAAATGATCATTCACATCTGAATTACTAGATCTTATGGATGCATAACAACAATCTGTTGCTGATTCAATGAAGTGGTTATATGCATGTGCTCAAGAGTTTTGGAGGGCATAAAACTTGCATGACCTGAATGGATTTATATGGAACTCCTCTAAAGCCAAATGAAACCAATTTGTTCGAGGGCAAGATACAAGAACATAATGTGGACGGACTGACTGGCAGGAACAAAAGAATAATATATAGATAAGCATCTTAAACTCAACAAACTTCATCTCAGTGCAAATTCAAGATGATAAACCGCCAATAAACATAAGATTATAACAGTCGAAACAATTTCCTTGTGGACAAGGAAGCACATAAAGGTTATTCAAAAAGGCCTGTATCTACAAGATTTACCTTGCGTCCAAAACGACCAGAACGACCAATGCGATGAATATAAAGCTCTCGATTATTTGGAAGGTCATAATTGATCACCAGAGAAACCTAAAAGAAAAAAGAATGAAAATAGACAATGAGCTCACCCATCTTGCAAGAATATCATTATTAAATGTCAGATACATATTTCCAGTTTGTAAGTAAATGGAACTTTAATCTACACACAGACAATTGTCTGATGTGCATAAAACTTTTCGGGCGTGAGTTTACTTTCAGCACACATTTACTACCCTATTATATAACTAGCAATGAGAAAGGCTAAGCGACCAACGCGAGAAAACACTGGCTGCAACGGTGACATCACATCATCATGCTGATGTGGTTTCGAAACCAACAGAATGTTGCTAAGTGATGGCCAGTACCTATTAGAACTGAGCTGTTTTGATCATTTCCCAAACATAGCAACATTTAAATCGTTCATGACACTAGGTTAGCATGATAACATGGTGTCACCATTAGAATCAATATTTTCTCGACCAACAGGGAATGAGAATACAAGTTCATCAGTTCTTCTTCATCAAGTGTGGCCATCTTATGACAATATTTAATTATGGTTATTATGAACAGTGAACAAGGCACTTCTCAAAAGTCTAATTTAGAAATGGTTTGATTGAGATAGGCCAGTAATACCTGAGGGAATATTCGCAGTGAAACCCTATAGTTACAGTGCTTAGCACGTGCCCCTCAGAGCATTTCCCAGAAATCCGTGAGAAGGGGTGGTGTGTATGTTTTCACATGAGAATTAATAGCTGACTTTCACCCCACCATTGTCCTCAATGGATGTACAGGGGATAATTATACTTCTAGATCTATAATGGTATGAGAATGAAAAAGCTTGAGGCTGGCACAGTGGGAATGGTGCGCAGGGTGGGGGAGAGGAATAAACCAACCAAACCCTCACCCAAAGAAGATGGTCCTTTATTTCACTCCTGCACTCTTATCTTTCTAAGTACTCTAGCGCCAGCAGCTTACCACCATTTACCGTTCAAGTTTGCATGCCCCAGCTTATGATCTGTTGCAAGCATATCCATTTCAGAACATTTTATAAATGTTGATTAAAATTGCTTAGCAATTTGAATTCCTTGAAGGTGTAGAAGAAGAATTTAGGATCTTATTCATGTTAAATCTTTTTCTCCCCCCCCCCTCCCTTTTGGCGGTGGGGGTATTAGAAGAGAGTGATCATGATGATCATACACTTGCAGAATGGGTGTGTTTGGCACCTTCTATTTTTCCTTGTTTTATATCTATCTATCTCTGGTAGTCTTTTACGATACATCACCAAAAGTTATGTTCTAGTTTGCGTTTCGAGTTTTTCTCTTTTTCTTGTCTTCATGATCTCTTTGGTCCTGCCACTTTTTCTCTCTTTCTCTCTACTATTGTCCTCCAACCAATATAAAGGTAAAGCACAAACCAAAAGAAAGCCAATGCATTGTAAAAGATCCTAAAAGATTATTCTTTTATATAAAAATAGAATAGAACGAAAGCACAGACGACAAGGCTTTATAGCTTTGATGTTATTCATTTCCATTACTGTGAAAACATCCATTCATAAGGCATGTTTTACCAAAATATCCGTGCCCTAGCTCTTTTGGATATTTTCAGTGACCATACCCGTTGCATGCTTCAAATGCAATTCTATTCCCATATAAGATAGTCACACAACTAAAGAAAGTAAGCAGCTGAGTTGAATATATTTCTCCACAATTAAGAGGTTGAGGTTGATCCCTACATCATATGTGCATGCAATAAAAAAATAAGAGAAACAGACAAAGAGAATGAAACAAGCTGAGTGACATGCCTGTTGAACATCCAGTCCTCTTGCCCAGACATCCGTTGATATCAGAACACGTGTTGTAGCAGATTTAAACTCGTCCATTATAGCATCTCGTTCCTTCTGCGGCATGTCTCCATGCATGGCTGACACTGTGAAGTTGTGTTCACGCATTTTCTCAGTTAGCCAATCCACCTGTCCCAGGAAAACCCATGTCAACTCCAAAACCAGATTATGTAAAGACAAGTGTTAATTAATTCAACACTGATGCCCTTCTGACATGCAAGGATATTAGATCATGTACAAGTACTCACGACTCTGATTTCATTAGATCTATAAGAAAATTATGACAGTTAAAATACGCCACGCACTGCCCAACTGAACAGTTGTACATACACTTGGAAATATTCTTGGCTTCAAAAATATTTTTTCTTGCAATTGAGGTATTGATTTGAATCCGAAGAGTTCGGTCAAATCATTAATGAGCTTTCATGCGAGATCCAATTTTCAAAATGAAGATAAAAAGCATGCTTCTTCAACACTCAACAGACCGTACTCTTATGCATTGGATTTCCTCAGTCATACATGGTCGCCTCAGGTATAACAGTTAAAAGAACTCATCGCACCCAAGCAACAATTAGTCACATTCCAAAGTTGATGCTTGAAGACAAACATGTCAAATGCACAAAACACATCGAGGTTGATTGTCATTCCATTCAAGAGGCTTATGACCATAGGATCATCACTCTTCCACATATCTCCACCACTTTACAGATTGCGAATATCCTCACGAATGCTACGTCCCATCAGCGCCATAACTTTCTTGTTGGTAAATTGATGCTTATCTTACCAGCATCATTTGAGGGGGTATAAAAGGAATTAGTTGTAAACATTAGCTAGCAGTTTTTATGCATCACAGATTTTATGTAGTAGAATATATGTGAGATCTGGAAATATTTACTTTCCGAGAATAGAGTAGAATTAGCTGATTTATAGGTTACAGTTGCAGATTTGTAAAGCTTAATGTAGGGCTGAAAATCAGGATGCACATTGGCTATACAATGATGATTCTCCACCAGAGGAGAGACACACTTTTCCCTCACAAAATTGTCATCATCTGCCAAAACTAAAAGGGACAAACCTTTTGGACCCGAGGAAGTACATTTCCGTCCCTTTTTAATGACAAGAATAGAGAAGACTAGTTTTCAACAATACATAGGCATAACCTCTTCCTGGAATAACTCAGACCAAAAATCTTAACTTACCCTTCCAGGAAAAAGAAACACCAATGGAATCAACCAAATTCCAAACCTTATCCAGCCTTGAAAATTACCTTTCGCTTCGTGTTGCAGAATATTACAGCCTGAGTGATGGTAAGAGTATCATAGAGATCACATAGAGTATCAAACTTCCAGTCTTCTTTCTCTACTGCAACGAAGAACTGCTTTATTCCCTGCCAAATTACAAAACACAAACTCAGAACAGCAAGAAACATCATAAGACATCTGGGCAACCATTGTTAGACACTGCTTTCTGAAGGGCTTTCAAGGAACACATGATATATTACCTCCAGTGTCAACTCATCACGTTTGACAAGGATTCGTACAGGATCTGTCATAAACTTGCTGGTCATCTCCAATATTTCATTTGGCAGTGTAGCAGAAACCAAAACAACCTGTCCAAAGAGGCATTGTAAGACTTAACAATAAAGTACTCCCAGATCTAAACAATGTTTCTCTATGATATTTTGCATCATATTGACCCTATTGATTAAACGGGGAAAGGTTGAAATGAGTTACACGAGGATGTATGCTGAAAGATGTATGCAAGCTTCCATCTAAAACCTAAGCTAAGCGAATATGTTCAGATAAACCATACACAAGGACATCGACATACACAAAGTACAACAAGCTGATTGACAAGAAAGATAGTTAAAGCTCTTCCATACTATGAGAATAACAATACAACTATACAAGTTGATCAGCAAGCACAGAAGTTGTAAATGGGAGTGTCATGTGAGTTCAACTTCAACTGGTTTACAAGCTCATCTCAAGCTCACACTGCAATAACCACTAAACCTTCAAACATGGTACCATCTCAATTTCCGATGTACAAATTATTTCCTTTTCCTTTCCATACTTTTATAGACCAAAGAAGTTCACTTCCATATCAGTTACTTGATACATGACCAAAGAAGCTTAGTTGCCATTATATATCCTAATTCCTAAAATATTCAAGTCAAAAAGTACCTCATATTTGAATAATCTTAGTTCTGACCTAGAGTCCGTGCAGTGTCTTTATAGCTTCTGTAGCTGTGGTCGGGTGTGTGTGTGTTTGCTTAAACCGTAATATCTATCAGAAAGTGGGGGAGGGAGAGAGTAATCACCTGGAGCTCGGGTGGCAGATACCTATAAACATCATAAATTTGATCCTTAAATCCACGACTCAGCATCTCATCGGATTCATCCTGATGGAGTTCAACAAGTACATCATTAAGTAGTTCAAAAGATAATCTTCTACCATGTCAGAATTATCCATAAAACCAAACAGATATAACACGAACATCAGGCAAGGAAAATGATGGAACATACAAGAATTAGTAATTTGATAGCTCTAGTTCGCAACGATCTCCTCTTGATCATGTCACAAACTCGGCCAGGTGTTCCAGACACAACCTGGACACCACTTTCAAGTTTTCTCATATCTTCACCTACACTTTTACCACCAATGCATGCATGGGCTTGTATACTCATAAAGTCACCAATAGCTCGAACTTGTTTTTCTGTTTGAGCTGCTAGCTCTCTTGTAGGTGATAGGATCAAAGCTTGGACCCTGTACAGAATAAAGAGAAATAATTAATTAATTTAAGTTTAATTAATCAAGTATTAATTAATTTTCACTTTAAATTAATTAATCTAGTATACTACAAGCATCAAGTAAAGCCCCAACCAAAACACTCCCTTTCACCATTCTGTCGCCAGCATAATATTGTACAACACAAGCTGACAAAGAATTAAAGAGAACAACACAAAACACCCAAAAAATACAATAACATGCAAACTGTATATTTTCAACCTAATGCTCTCCATGAATCCTAAGCATTCCGAGTAATGGAGACACTTGATGTAGGACACTGCTGGCATGATGTTTCTTAAGATCGTGCATGTTCTTGACATCAATGTGACAGCTATACCAAACCTACTGAAAAAGCTTCAAATATGTGGCTCGCGCTTACCTTCCTATGATGTAGTTACGCGTAAACAAGTGATAAAGTGATACTGTCTGCCCAGTAATGATGATCAAAACATGGGAGGAGGAAACCGTTTAGTTCCAACCAAGCATAATTTCCCTCTAGTTATAGACAACACCTAAAGTACATAACTTTTTTTCCTACGTACTCCCTGTGTTTCTGTAGTCTTATTTTCTAGGATATTTTTTTAAATAAGAAACTTGTTTAAAAAATCGAATTAAGAATCTTCTTATTTTCCGATTTCACCGTCCCTAAATTAAACTAATGAACTAATAAAAACAGTAGAATACACACACTAAGGGCAAATTTAAGTTTGATTCGCAAAATGTTGAAACTATCCAAAATGGACTTCTTGAGAAGAATGGAATAGGGTAAGAAAAAGATAATTTTATAATACTCCCACTGTCGCATATTGAGTGTCAATTTTAAGTCAACTTGATTGATCTTTGGACGAAGAATTGACTAGATTTTAGCATATTTCAAAAATTATCAAACACAAAAACTATAATATTTCTAGTGCTGTTTCCAAATGTTATAACTTTATTGTACCAAATTACTTTAAAAGAAGTTTGATATTTAGAAAAGTGATTCAGTTTAAAACAAAAAAATTGATGCTCATTTTGGGACAGAAGGAGCACATTTTTGAGCCACGCCACCATAAGCCCACGTAATGTCTCCACAGTACCACTTATATGTTTCTATCATTTCAAATTAATAATTCACCAAATTTTTCCACTAAATCGAAACATAGGGTTTCAAATCGGCCTTGAACGTACTACATATACATAAATAATATATGCGGAGTTCTTATTTATGGAACTTGGGTGTGAAACATCAAGATCTGCCAAGAGATTCATCTCTCTCTTTGATAAAAGTATCCAGACCCCAAGTGCATAGTTCACACATTTAAAAAATAAAAAATAATGAAACAATTGCAGTTATATTAGAAGACATATAAACCCCAAATTAAGGTTTCAAAATTATAATTAATGATTTTATCATTATAAACTCATGAGTTAGTATTTAGTAAGTAAACAAACATGGTGGAATTAACAAGCTATTGACCACACGTAACTGCTTCCCTTGTTATGAACCGCCTCCCAGGTACTGATAAGTGATACCTCCATAAGCCCAAATTATGGTTTCAAACTTGTAATTCAGATTTTCAATGCATGACCTTGCTGTTAAATTACACATTAGTACCCCCAACTAAAAACACAGGACACTACAAGATTATATAATTTATTTCTAAGGGTTTGGCGAGCTAATTATGCTGCAGACACCATTTATTGGAGTTTCAAACTTGTAATTTAGGACTATGCTGTTTGTTAACTTAAACATCAGGACACCAAATAGAAGATTCTAAAAAATGGTTTTGGGGAGCTAATAACCTAATAATGCCGTTATCACATTGAACCTCATTAGGTTTGGGACCTTCCAATTTAGCTTTTTTCCAACTTGTAATTACAACGTTCCAACTAATTCACAAATTAGGGTTTCAAAAACAACCATAAGGTACGATATAGTATAAATAGAACGGAGTAGAAGCAATACTCTTTGGATGAGGTGTCGACGATTTGGCAGACGGCGAGAGCAATCATGGAGGTCTTTCCGGTGCCGGACTGTGCCTGGGCTATGACGTCACGGCCGGCAATAATGGGGACCACAGCGCGCTGCTGGATGGCGGACGGCTTCTCGAAACCGTGCTGGTAGATGCCGCGGAGGAGGTCGTCCTTAATTCCCATCTCGTCGAAGCTCATGATGGGCTCCACACCTTTAGACGTCTCGAACACCAGCTTCTGGTCGTCGGTACCCATGGCACGCCGCTCCCTGTTCGCGGGCACCACCGATTTCCCGGCCATTACAGAGAATCTCTGGTGGGTGTATTTTTTCTTTTTTGAGAGCAATGGACGAGGAGGAGGAAGAAGAAGAAGTGAAACCCTGACGGAGCTAAAGCTTGGTACTTGGAGCGGCCCGTTTCCTCCCCAACCCCGCCCGCCCCTCAACCCTAATCCTTACCTTACCACCAAATATTGAAAAGTCAAAATTCACTTTTATTTTGGAACTAGTAAAAGTTTTAACATTTTTTTAATTAAGTAAAAGTTTTATGTAATAAAAATTTTTAGAAAATAAATATTTACTATTCATAATTAAAGATAATAATTAATTTTAAATGTATAATTATCAAATAATATTTGATGTTTACAAATATTAAATCACATGTCAATATGATTTGTACTTTGACATTGAGTAATTAGGTGGTGTCCCATCGAGAAATAGTTGGATGAATAGTGAGCATTGATTGATTGAGTGATGTTCTATCGAGGAATAGTTTGATGAATAGTGAAAAAAAAGCTAATTTATACTATAGATATTAATTTGATGCGTATTGTAGTACTTTTGGATCACATGTTTTTTTAGTAATTACGAGGTTTTTTTTTATTTTTTTTTTGTTGCTCACTGGTATCAACGACTATGTACTTATTAATTCAATTCGATCCGGATCGCGCACCTAGTACTAGCGGGCGAATCTCCCAACGGGGATTTTCTACATACGGTGAGACTCGAACTCAAGACCTTCCTTAAGCGAATCCAAGCCGCTTACCACTTGGACCAACCTCCGTTGGTATTTTTTTTTTTTTGTTACAAAATTAGTTATAATTCAAATTAAATTTTAAATTTTAAATTTTAAAAGTTATTATTTAATATTTACATTTTATATTATAATGTGTCAATTATTATATAAATATTAGATAAAAACTTCTCCCTCTATCTCATATATATTGACAATGGGACAATTTTTTTTAGATTTAAGAAGAAATATTGAATGCATTCGCTTTTAAAAATTTCCATTTTTATCCACCTTAATTACTTCTTAACTTTAATACTAATTGGTTCATCTTGTAAGTATATCATAACTAGTATTTGCTCGCGTCTGAAATCAAAAATTAATTAATATATTATTTATAATTAAAAAATTAAAATTAAAAATATAAAAATATTTAAAATAAATTTAGATAATATATAAGTATATATAAAAAGCTTATAGAGAGAGAGAGAGAAAAAAAGAAAGTAATGGTGTGTAAAAGAAGGAAAAAGTAGAGAGTTGTTTTTTTTTTTTTCTAATTTGAAAAGTTTACTATACATTTGATCATTTTCACTTAATAATATCAATTTGATCCGTATACTACAAATGTTAAGAGTGTAAAATGATAATGCTTAATTAATGTTCATTAAAACTTGAAATGATCAAAAGATTCAAAATAAAAAATAAATATCTAGTTGGTTAACATAAATTAGACAAATAAAAAAATATGAATTTAAGTTTGATCAAAAGTAGGCAAATTTACTATTATTGTTAAATCTATGGTTATCGAGGAATTGGAATCGTTAACAAGTGATGAGTTATCGACAATAAGGAAGAAGGATAAGCGTTGAATCTACCACATTTCATAAAATTATGGAAATATCAAAAAATATCGACAAAATTTATGAAAAAAGTAATCTATGATTAAAAATTTTCATGAAGAAAATATTATATTCGTACGACTAGATGAAAGATCATAAAATAACGATCTAACTTCAGTGATGATAAGGAATCAATCTCGTAGATTTAAATCTTTTAAAACCATTATAATTCCTACTTATGTTAGTCGAGAGTCAATGGTATTTTAGAAATTATATGAAGCGCGCATGCGCTCTTAGCAAGGAGCGCCTATGTGCTCCATATTCATTCTATTACGTTGTTTTGTTCATGTTTTATAACTAAATGTTCATTTTATTTTTCTTAATGTTATTGTTGATTTTCAGTAATAATGATAAAAGTGAACATTTAGTTTTAAACAATAAACAAATAACGTAATAAAATTAATATGTCACATAGGAACAAATAACGTAATATACGGACTGATGGTATTTGGATTAGCTTTTGTGAAAATGTATCATGTTATAACTAATAAATGTACCCTTTATTTATTACATTGCCTTATAAATAGTTAAAGAATCAATTATTATTATCACCAAGCTCACCGGCCCGTGATCCAGTATTGCTACAAGGGTACTCGTCTACACCAACTCTCTGCTCAATTGACAGTATGTCTGACGAAGAAATGTCGTTCAGCTCTGCAAATCGCGAAAAGAATTCGGATTTAGGAATCAGCATGACTCAAGAAGGAGAATTCACGGGTAGTCCAAGCAGGCCCGAACCTCCTCACTTGGGGCTAAGCGCCCTCCTTGCTCTACATCCCGACGAGCGAAGAAGTATCATGGCAGCACTTTCCCTCAGTCTGGGTGAAGACAGTCCAAAAGGGAACCCTCTTCCCTCTCCACAAGTCAAATACTCTCAAGGGGCT
>JAOWAN010000043.1:13072345-13092210 GCA_028566635.1 Lobelia cardinalis | reverse complement strand
AGTCACTATTAGCGATTGTTTTGATTTTTCTGTCGTTATTAGCGACCGCGGTCGCTAATAGAGACCATGCCATAGCGACTGACTTTTAGCGACTGAGTCAGTCGCTATTTTGGAGAATAGCGACTGACTTGTCAGTCGCTGTCCTTCTGTTTTCTAGTAGTGTTATTAGGATTTCCTATTTAATAGTTTTCCTTTTTCATAGTAAGACTAGGATTTCAATTCTTGTAGCCTATATATAAAGGCATCTATTTTATTCATAAAAATTATCTTGGAGATTAGTGAAATTAAAGTTCAAGTTTTTGCTTTATCAGAAATTTTCTTTGTGAGATTTCTGTTTAATCAGAATTCTTTGTTCTTGAATTTGTTCTTGAACAATTTATTCCCCTATTGAGTTCTTAGGTTAATTAAGACGTAAGGGTTTAATAGCATTCATCTTCGTATCTTTTCGGTTTTTCAATCAATTATGATTGTTGGTTTGATTAGTCATCCATTCTTGCCTTAATTATCAATTAACGTTTCTAGGGTTTTCGCACTTGAAAGGGGTTTTGATCTTCTTTGATCAAAGTTCCTCTCATCATTTGTTATCAAAGCTAATTTTAATTGGTAAGTTCACTTTCACTTATCTATTTATCTATCTATCATCATGTCTTCACCAAAGAAGGGAGGAGAATCTTTTAGCTTTGAGAAGTTTCGAGAATTTATGTCCCATGAATTAAATCGCATGAGGGTAGCAATTAGCCAAGAAATCGACGCAAAACTGATAAAGCAACAACCAAAATCTGCGTTCCTGCACAAGCCCAGGTGAGGCCCTATCAGGAACCCAGAATTCATGGTCGACGATGAAGAAGGAGGGTTTAACCGAAGACGAGATGAACAAGGTCGCTGGGGAGGAGATTTGCAAGACAGAAATCTAGGGAGTATCAAGATGAAATTTCCAGCATTCCAAGGTAAGGGCGATCCAGAAGCATACCTAGATTCGGAGAGCAAAGTTGATCGCATCTTTAGTTGCCACAACTTTTCTGAAGAAAAGAAAATAAAGCTCACTCAAGTTGAGTTTAGTGGATATGCGATCACTTGGTGGGATCAGATGATCAAGAATAGAAGAAAGTACGGCGACGAACCAGTAGCTTCGTGGGATGAGATGAAGCGGATTATGCGACGAAGATTTGTTCCCGCTTATCATGATCGCGAGCTGAAACAGAAATTACAATGGTTGAGACAAGGGAGCAAATTAACTGTAGAGGAATACTACGAGAAGATGGAGACTGCGATGATTCGATGTAACATCGAGGAGGACGAGGAGTCAACCATGGCACGGTTCATGCATGGGTTAGATCAAGAGATTGCTGATCTCGTCAAGCTTCACCATTATATTGCGGTCGAGGAGATGCTGCACATGGCGATCAAGTTGAAAAAGAGGCGAGCAAATCCGGTTTCCAGATTTTTCATCGATGAACATAAGAGGGAAGCGAGCACTACTACATCGTCTCAGGAAGTCGCCACACCTAAGGTCAAGGAAGGCGAGAAGAGAAATCAAGGCGCGAACACAGGACCATCAGCGAGCAAGGTCAGAGATATCAAGTGCTTTAAGTGCCAAGGTATGGGACACATAGCGTCTCAATGTCCAAATCGACGAGTTTTGATCATGGGAGCTAATGGCGAGTATGAGTCAACAGGCAAGGAGGAGTTTGAAGATATGTCCGCTTTAAGCGAGGATGAATGTAAAGAGGAGGAGTCAAGCGCGCAAGCTCTAGTCGTCATACGACCATTAAGCATACCAGTAGAGGACGAAGAAGAGGTCGTTAATCAGAGAGAGAATATTTTTCATACTCGATGTCAGATTCAAAATAGACTCTGCGATCTTATTATTGATGGTAGGAGTTGTGTAAATATGGCGAGTACACTTTTGGTCGACACACTAAACTTACAAACCCAGAAACACCCCACACCATACAAGTTGCAGTGGCTTAGTAATCGTGGAGAGGTTAAGGTGACCAATCAAGTCGTCGTTCCATTTTCGATTGGGAAGTATTACGACGAAGTTAAGTGCAATGTGGTGCCTATGCACGCATGTCACATTCTGTTAGGGCGACCATGGCAGTATGATCGCAAAGTGATACATGATGTGGTTTTACAAATCGATACTCTCTTCAAAAAGATGGGAGAAAACTGGTTCTAACACCACTCACTCCGATTCAAATTCGCGAGGACCAAGAAAGGATTGCGAGAAGCATGCAAACACTTCAACAAGAGGAAGGACTTAAGTCATGGAAAGAAGAAGCAACCAAAGCGACCAACCCAACCGCGAAGAAAGACAGTAAACTCAGTTTTTATACTGAGCAAAGGAAAAATCGTATCGATCTTTGTGACGAGAAAGAATGTATGATTTTTGATGAAACTGGTCCTTATGAATGTTCGGATTTGAGGATAAATCCTTTTCAAAAGGGGGAGTATGATACGAGTTCATCAAGCTCGCGTAATGGCCCATCTAAATTTCCAAGCCGAAACAAACGAACCAAATTGATTAAAGGTAATTGTGAGGGTTTATCGATGATCAAGAAGGGAAAGAGGAGGCTTTTGGTCGCAAGGCTACTCGACTTAAGGACACGATGTGAACAAGCTAAGGAAAGAAAGGTGCGAGCTAGGAAGGCGAGCTTGACATGGGACTAGTCTGCGAGCAGTTACTTAGGCCGCATGCTCGGCAAAGAATCATTCCAAGTCCTTGTTCGCGAAGTATTAAGTTTAAGTTTTCTATTTCTATTCGTAGTCGCTAAAGATTTCATTAATATTTAGTTTCCTATTTGTTTTCCTAGTTTAAAATCGTTTTCTATTTGATTTCCTAGTTTAAATTTTAATTCTTTTCTTATTAAAATTTCCTATTTAATAGTTTTTTCTTTTTTCATAGTAGGATTAAGATTTCAATCCTTGTAGCCTACATAAATGTCTCTATTGTATTAATAAAAATTATTTTGGAGATTAGTGAAATTAAAGTTGAAGCTTTTGCTTTGTTAGAAATTTTCTTTGTGAGATTTTTGTTTAATCCGAATTCTTTGTTCTTGAATAATTTATTCCCCTATTGAGTTCTTAGGTTAATTAAGACCTCGGGGTTTAATAGCATTCATTTTCGTATCTTTTCGGTTCTTCAATCAATTGTGATTGTTGATTTGATTAGTCATCCATTCTTGTCTTACCAATTAACATTTCTAGTGTTTTCACACTTGAAAGAAATTTTTATCTTTTTTGATCAAGGTTCCTCTCATCACTATCTCTATTAACTACCCCATCAGTATTCACACAAACCCAACCAACGGAGGAGCTTCCCAACCAATTAATACATCATGCCAATCATTTACCAAACCTCCGTCTCCATGCAGATATTTTCAGGTCATATTGCACGCCTTTGTGTTGCTAACAAGCATGGCTATCTTGGATCCAAAGGGGGTAATATCATCACCAAATATCACTATATTTCTCCAACGCCATAACCACCGGCAGGTGAAGCCAAAAATCATACCTCCTTCAGGACCATAGCTCGATTGATACGGCCCACGTAAATTTTTCAAAAGCCACTCTTTCAACTATCGTCTCCAAAAATCTGTTAAGATTAATCATCAAATATTCATCCCAAACTTCCTTCGCCCTTGGGCAATCTCGGAGAAGGTGCAACAAACTTTCTGGTTCTCTCTCACAAACCACGCACGTGACATCACTAGCTAGCTATATGGCGGCGAACCCTTTCCTCATTTGTAAGAACCCGTTCATGTCCACACAGCCACAAAAAAGTCTTCCGCTGCTCTAGTCCTGGCCGGCCATTTCCAAATCATGTCCCAAGCCATGTGATGATCTCGTTCCCCCAACTCAGGCAAAGCATCATAAGCAGAACTATCATTCTCACATATACTGCCAAGTTGCACCATGTCCTCAATCTCCTTGCTAAGTAAGTTCATTCGGTAAAAAATGAGCTAATTTTAACTGTTCGCTCTCAATGGCAATGTCCGCTAATGTCTGCTGCTCCAGATCACCTGGTAACTAAGTCACCAATTTGGATTCAAGAGTGAAACCCACCCGGCCACCAATAGTCCTTCCAAAATCTAATGTGTCTACCATTGCCCACCTGCCATTTGATGTTAGATAGAACAAAATCCATCCCATTTCCTTCTCATTGCTTTCCAAATCATCGAACCTTGGTTTCCAAGTTTACTATAATTTATATATTAAAAATAAGGGTTAAAAAAGGAATTTTCCAATTCCAAAATATACATACAAGAATCCTGAATGTTGAATTGCTGAAAAATTGGTAAAAGTTGATGTTATAATCAAATCGAAGAGCTTTGCAACTAAAACCATGGACGTCATAGTAAAAAAACTTATCAGGGGGTTAATGGTTACATACATAAAGTACAAGGAGCTAATGTCATAGCTTCATACCTCTACAAAATCAAACATTCAAACTCAAAAATGAGGAACTGAAATGGTTTTCATGAATGGAAATTGTAAATATACACTGGCGTAGCTGCCCTCTCCCTAAATTGCATGTTAGCACAATCACACTAACACTAAAAATGATGCACCGCCGCCGCCGCCGCCATCCTTTCTCAAATTCGTTGAAATATAGATTGAACCGAGCTCCCGGAGATACTTCCCCTAGGTCTTTCCCTTTGCTTCCCCGAAAACTTCTGCCACAGCTACTCGTTTAGTGTACTACTAGGTCTGCCTACTACATTAGAGCCTCCTCAGAAACCAAATGGTGATTTTCTCCTGCTTCCTCCTTCTCCATATTGTTCGTTCCATTTCCTTAGCTCATTCATGCTTGTGGCATCGTATGCAACAGATGGCCCCACCTAAATCACAAGTCGCGTCACTATGGTATTACAGAAATGAAATTTTAAGGAAGATATATGATCAGAAATATGATAATATAAAGATGAAGACCAGGAACAACAAATGTCCACTTTCAGAAAAAAAATGAACCAAAAAACAATACTAAAGCGCAAAAAATAACTTGATCTAACAGGCCAAGACGAAAAGGTAACTGGATCGAGTCACATTTGAGTGGTTTCGAAAATCTTGAGCAGGCCGAGACCAAATATTGTCCATTAATTAAGCACTTTATTTTGTGAAGACTTGAAAGAAAAAGAACCGAATGGGCAATGTGACATTTTTGTGGATTGGTTTGGAATGAGGAATGAAGAGTAGACCTAATCAATGGACAAATTTTGAACAGTACTCTCTGGGCCTAATACATACTAAGAATCTACGATAGCTTTTTATGTTTCAGGTGACAATAACTTAAAAGATGTGAAGGAAACATGGATGCGAGTTTGATTAAGGTACTGAACTAGTAAATTATTCTTGCCCCTGCCGATTAACATTGAGGATCGCTTTCAGACTTTTGGATAATATTGACTAGTAAATTAGTAATCCCAGAAGCCTAACCAAACTTTGCAGATTAGTTTCTGGAACATCGAATGCCTTATCTTTATCCCCACTTGCTGTTTCTTAAGCTCAAATAACTGCTTATGAAGCCTACGTGCATCCGACCTAAACAACCTGATCTACCCTGTCTCATCACCTGACAGGTTTGAACCAAACCAGTCTTTGCACCAGGAGGACAAAGATCCCCAGAAACCACAGCCATTTTAAGCTTTACAACACATATAACATCTGTGGGGCAAAACGGCGAGTCATCAGCAACACTTTGAATATTTGAGAACTGCTGTGGAAAAGGTTTATTTGGATACGTAGTAGCATGAGAAACTGGTTTAACTATAAGTGTCGAGCAAACACATGCAGCTATGCTTAATGGATTTTTAAGAACTGTTGTTGCAGAAAGCCAATAGGTCAGTTCAGAAACAGAAATTGGCCTGTAGCCAGATTGCATGCATAAGCAACCAAAGACCCTAGGAATAAACGATTTCGTGGATGTAGACAAGTTCTCAAGCTTCACACAAATCTATATATCATAAAATCAGCTACAAGCATGGAGAGTAATGCTTGACCAAATATTTCAAACTTTTTACTCTTAAGACTATGATCCCTTTAAGCTAATGAAAAGTTGGCATAACTCACCTTGGCTTTGGATTGAAGAAAATCATCCAAATTCAGCGGTCTTAAGACTGGAGCCATGTCATTTTTGCTATCCTGCAAAAAGAAGTCGCCAGCATATACAGTGAAAATGAATAAAATTGGTCAATAAGAGCACAACATCAGATTTTAAGTTACTACAGTAATATCCTGCAAAGAAAAGGTGAAGATCTGCATCGGGAAAAATAAATCTTCAGACTAGGGGATACACCTTTCTAGCCCAGAGGACCAAAAATATCCTATTCTTGGGCGACTCCAGAAAAATTCAAGATTGTGAACTCGGTACGAGTATTAAGTCAATAGACACTTGTGTTAGCATGGCCTTGTGAGAAAAAGTCGAAACCGGAGATAATCCACACTGTTCAACATCTTAAGTATTGTTATTTTAGTGTAATTAGGGATTAATGAATATTACTCGTTGCAATATGCGAATAAGAGTGCACACTTATTTGCATGTTATAACAAGTATCGGTAAACCCGGACTGTGGCGGGGGTCCGGGGGCGGCAGCCCCTGGCTTGGCAGTGAATAGTGCTTTATCAAAATCGTCACAAAATTTTGAATTTCGGATTTGAAGGGAATAAAACTGCCTTGGCAGTTTTAGTTTGAATAATGCAGAGAACTGTCCTTTGACAGTTGGATTGCGGTTGGCACTAGGAATAAAGGGGATCCCTAATCCATTCTGGAGACTAGTCCAAAAACACAGAACGATATACAGATCCATACTCTTGTTTTTCTATGATTTTATCCGATTGAGCGGCAATTGTTCAATCTGACAGTGAAAAACGATTCACAACTTCATAGACTATCCAGGTTTTCTTCATAGATTTCCCAACATTAAGTCATGATGTGCCACAAGCTAGTCAGGTGTATTAATTTTAGTAGGCTAACAGCCTTCCTTCCATGAAGGGATGGGGCTGTTCTCAAAAGCATCAACGCATGCTATGTCTGATACCCACTCTCGAATACTTCAGCTGAGATAGGTAACTCAGGCTAGTTTAGGCAAAGAAGGCACCAACGGATCACTTCCTGAAGGCACGAAAAGTTTGAAAACCTACTGTGGAAGTAGATAAGCAGTTTAGTGCAACAGTCGTGAACAATCTTTGAAAGATTCAGTTATCAACTTTTGTTATAACAAGCAACAAGTGATGCTCCGTACAATGATGAGAGAACTTCCCTTCAGTCTGATATCCAAGATAATATAATAGCAGTAGGTCATGAGTTCCTTGACAATAGACCCATATTTTTATACTACATGGAGCTTTCCCTTGGTAACTATCTTCAAAAGGTGAAAATTGTGTAGTTTTTGCATATTCCAGAGCAAAAGTAACAAATATACTTGCTATCATCCGAATGACAGAGAGTAAATTCTTTTATGTGAGATTTGATTACGGAAAGAGGTAAAAGTCAAGCTACAAGAAAATTTCTGCTGTCGTGACAGTAGCGGCATGTATGAGAACCAAAATAGGAGTCGGCCCTTCCCTGAATGTTTCATCGCATCCGGTAACCAATATGAAGAATGAGTTGTGTGGTTTTGTAAAGGTTCTAGTGTAGATTTAACTTTTCACTGAAAATGGGTTACACTGTATTTACCACCATTTTCATATGAATGATCCAGCCTTTTCTACGTTTGAGTATAATCGTGACTGCTGCTCAGCTAGGGTACTGGCATGGAACAAGAAAGCGCTTCAATGAATGGTGTACCTAATTGCTCATAAATCATATTAGACAAAGTAAATGTCTTGGTATATATTGGTTGACAACAGGGGTGTTTATCACTCCTTGCTGGCTATTGGTTGAAGCATTCCACCATGTATATAATGTGTTGTGTCGTGTCATGTCATGCTATGTCATAACAAAAACAGCAGTCACATCAATCATCAAGTTTCATGTCAAACATATCAATGTACACTTACTAGTGCAGTACAAATGTGGTACAAAATCAACCATGCATGTGGCTACATTAAGAACATAGAATAGAACAGATATCAGTTGCATATGTCCCACCAGACTCGGACAATCATGGAAGGAGTCCACGCTTGAATATATACATAACTGCTAAATAAGGATTTAACGTATACATTTTTCATAAACAATAATGCCAGTAGGCATCATCAACTAGACTCCTCTAAGGGGACAGTTTGAGACAAGTCTGTATCGGAAAATAGTCTTTGCATGGCAAAATAGTTGAATGAAAGGTTATAACATAATAACACTACTACAAATCCAAATGCAGTTTACCTTCTTCTCAGCTTCCAGAAGTTCTTGGACGGGTCTATATGCAGCAGCAATACATAGATTCTGCAGGACATAGACTAGCGTAAGTCACACAACTTAGAAACCTCCAGCACGTGAACACATTAGCTTCAAATCATTCCAGAAATTCTTTCAGCACATATATGTAAAGGAACTGCAGAACAAAAAATCCATTTTACAAGTGATCCTATTACCTTCAAATCACTACCAGAATATCCTTCTGTCGCATTTGCAAGATTTTGAATCTCAAATCCAGGTTCAAGTATCTCCTTATTAAGAAATATCTTAAGTATCTTCATTCTATTTTCAGCATCTGGTAGGTCTACGTAGATCCTGGGTACCAATTGATGTGTTAGAAAGTTCATTCTTGCCTCTGTAATCAATTTCTTAAAGCCTAGAGACTTTAAGTAAAACAATGAGTTTTTGAATACAGGAAGCAGTAGTTATCTGAATCCAGGACAACTGTGACTGAAATTATAAAATGTTTAGAAAATGCAGAAAGTGCATTTCCTGAACACAAAACCAAAGAAAGCATGTATTCATTTCCAACAGCCTTACCGTCTTGGTAAACGCCTAATGACAGCATCATCAAGATCGAAAGGCCGATTAGTGGCACCAAGGATGAGAATCCTCTGACTGTCTTTTGATCTTAATCCATCCCAGGCTGCCATAAACTCATTTCGCATTCTCCTAGTCGCCTCATGCTCAAAACCGCCACCACGAGCACCAAGCAAGCTGTCAACCTATGTGAGATTTTTCGAAGGAGAAGTAACCATGTCAAGAAAGACACAATGTGTAGCCATCCAAAGAAAACACGACTTGCAATTTACATAATAAAAATCAGTGAGCAGAGAGTGACAGCATTGAACTTGAGGGTGTCATATGCAACTGTTAATAGTAAAACAGGAATGTTTGTAGAAACAAAGAAAATGCATGCAAGAGAACTTGATTCAAAGGGGAACTGATAAACACTAGAACATGAGGATTTACTAATTTGTTAATCAGGAGGGTATAAAATGTTGTTCCATAGGTCTCACCTCATCAACAAAAACAATAACCGGAGCGAGCTTGCTGGCAAAAGAGAACAGAGCCTTAGTAAGCTTTTCAGCATCTCCAAACCACTGCATACAACATCAAGATATGTTAGCTTGAGCAAATATGTCTGCTCTGAACACTTTGATTAATCTATTCCCATTTCCCATAGAAGGGATTTAACTGACACTACCTAGTCAAGTAATTTGACAATGATATCAGTTAGCAGACTAATTTACACCAAGGAGCTTTAGCTCCTCTGGTACCGAGTCACATCACCTCGCGGAGAGGTCAAGTGCTCAAGTCTCATTAGAAGCATTACGCGTTATTTAGGCTTTGACCCCCTTTGTGTTCTTGTAAGCTCTTATTAGTAACTAATAAGGATTGGGGTTGAGTCCACATCCCCTCCAACCTTTTAAAAAAGAAAAGAAAGGGAAAAAAAACTAATTTCCAGTAACAATGTGTAAGAATACCAACATAAAGTAAATAAATATGAAGGCAACAATCTAAAGGGATGTGATCAGGCACATACTATCTCCACCACCTTGGCAGCTATTTCAGTGGATTAGTCAAATTCAAATCTGGGCATAATTATCAGACCCTATAACTTGTTTCAATTGCAACTGCAACTGCTCTCATCCTAGGAAAAACCTATTCGTAAGGCAAGGCCTGTATATTGGGCCCCTCTATTACCAACTGCAGTTATAACTGATTTTCTCAATGACATTCCACAAAGGAAGTAGCTTCTACGCCCTCCGTTCCAGGCAAAGAGTCTAATATTCCATTTTGGGATGTTTCATTCAAAGAGTACACTTTCAAAAGTAAGCTATACATATTTCTTTTATTCCCAAATTTTTTTCTCACATATTTGAAAACATGATTGTTTTATCATATACTGAAGGAAAATTTTATAATTTTAATATAATTTACAAAAGTGTTAAAAGTACAAAGTTAAAAATTTTGACTTTCAAACATGAACTCTTTTTTCCGGAACGGGAGAGTATCTTGCAACTTAATGCTAAAGTCTAAACCATGTGAAGTACTACAGAATATACTAAAAGGATTACAAAGAAGATTAAGCCTCCTATTCCCAAAGATGAACACATCTAGAATCGTGTATATCATCTACTACTCGCAACAAATATAGTCAGTGTATATCATCTACTAATCACAATTAATATAGTCATTCATTTCCAAAATATAAAACATCTGACTAAGACGTGGGGCGAGGGGCGAGGGTGTATTAAAATCTTGAAATATAATCTTGTCATCAGGTTTTGCCATCTATCTCAGCATTGATGAATTTTGACTTCCATCAACGAGTACCGACTCCATGTGAGCTTTCTTGGATAGCTCCCGATAGTGGTGTGACTGGTGTCAAGTAAGTGGGGTCCAAATTATTTCCTTGCTCACAATTAAAAATGGTACTACAGACAATTGGTTAGAAGGAACTTTCAAAAAAAAAAGAAAAGAGATTCTGTTCCCAAAAATGGAACAAGAAACTCTAATTTGGGGATGGGGGGAGTAGTCATTATTAATATCAGAAAGAGAACTAGATTTATTGAAAACAAAAGATCGTAATAGATGTACAAAGAGCACGAGTGTATATAGGAGGCTTGCATGGGAAAAACCGAACTACAAGGAGTGATGCAATATGACATCAATGCGGAAAATCATGCATGTCTCATGTACCTTAGACGTGAGTGTGGAACCGGTTATGCTGATAAAATTAGCCCCTGCTTCTGTAGCAAGTGCTTTAGCAAGAAGAGTTTTCCCAGTTCCAGGAGGCCCAAAGAGCAATATCCCTTTGCAAGGCTGATAAAAACAGGATTAGCTACTCAAGAACAGAAAATCCACATAGTAAACAAAAGATAAAAATAAGATACCCTCAACAGATTTCCACGAGTGAAAAGCTCAGGCCTTCTCATTGGTAGAATAACCAACTCATCCAAAGCTGACTTCACATCTTCGAGAGCCCCAATGTCATCAAATTTGACACCAATTTCACCTGGAGGAACCACTGCTGAAACAAAGTTGGTCTCATACTCGTCCTTAGCAAGGCTCTGCCATGTTCAGATATGTTACACAAATATATCTGTCATACATACAACAAGCATGAAAGAGAGAAGCATAGTGGTGGAGTAAGTTATTGCCTTCTAAACAACAGCCAATTAGGGAGATCTATGGTAGAACACATTAGCACATTAAGCTTAGGTCAATACTTTTCAGGGGCTACTCACTTCAGAACAAGCAGCTACAGCAAGCAGAAAAGTCAATTACCAACTTAATGATGATCATGTAGAATGTTCCCACAAGGAAGACATGGACCTAGAATTTGTTCAACATGAAACAATTGCAATAAAACCATGAATAATTATTGTCAAAGACGCATACTCTAGTAGGTTGGAAACCCCATACACAATGACCAAATAACCAACTAATAGCAAATCATTATCTCACCCTCCTATAGACCAAAAAAACCTCAGCTTACTCAAACTGAAAGCACAACTCAAAAACCCAAAGCTACTCAAGGTTGAAAGATGAAACCAGTTATTGCCCAACCATCTCATTTGTAATTGTCATCCTGTCCCTAAAAAGTGACAACTGAAAATACAAAAACCCAAGGCCCCCATGCAATGGCATTTTCAGGAATTCATGACCGTGGATGCCAAATTTTCTTGTTTTGACACTTTATCTTCTTCTTTTTTTAATAAGATATGCAATATGCAATACGCACTACATACAAGAAAAAAGGATTCAAACTATAAATCTTAAAGTTCTAAATATAATCTTTAACGTAATTGCATCATTCACAAAGAAACACTTATGTAAGTAGCTTTTTGAAGAGAAAAAACCTGCAAACTTAATCTTCCTTATATTCAGCACTTCACATAATTATTTAGTTAAAAAATCACCAACTCAATATTACGTTTTAGCTGTTGCAGGTATCTCATCTCATGTACAAAGGAGATAAATAACATAATTGGTACTAAAATGATGACAGTATAATCAGAAACGTCTACAAAATAATTATTTATTTTTGTGTTTTCTCTATCGTCCAAGCCTCTTCATTTTTATCTTCTTAAAAAGGAAAAATGGATGAAAAAGAAAGTACAATAAACCATGAGTGAGAACTGAAGTGAACGCATATTTATCATAGGCTTTGCCAATTATGCTAGAGATTTTGTTTCTTTAATTCTTATGAATTGCAATGGCGGAAAAGAACTCAAGTTGCAACCCCAAGCGATTGGAACTATGGCGTTCAGTTTTTAATGAATCTGAAATTAATATACATAACATGTAGGTAGCAAGAATTGAACCCACGACATTGATGAATGATAACTACAGCTTAACCAACTAAACAACAGGCACTATTGTCATAATGCAAAGTGCAAATAGCTCAATTTTACAAGTGTCCATTACTACAAACTATTTTTGATTTATTTAACTTATTTAATTTAACTTCTCTCAAAAATTCAGCACAGCCATTACACCACTAGTACAAACGTAGGTCAGCCCTGCCCCCATGATTGAAGACTAGTAACACCAAACACCTCATTCTCAAGCCATGCAGTCCCATAGTACTATAGTAGTGTCACCAAAGCCAAGATGTTTTTATCTTCGTCTGCAATTTCCTTTGTTTATCTTAGAAGCCTTTCTCAATTTTCCTATCTGTTGCATGGCAAGAAAGATAGGTAGAAACATGGATCGAACTATGCTGACACTTTTTGAGCTTCCATTTGCACGGGTATCTGAGCGCTTCCTAGTAGGGATCATGGGATGAGCAGTATCGTTCACTTCTTTATCTCTTTCTTCCTTCTTTTCTTCTTTCTTTCTTTTTTTTCTTTCTGAAGGTCGATTCCTTCTTTGTTCTTTCTCTCTCTCTTTCTTTCTTTTTTTCTTCCAGAAGTACTGAAGAAAGGCTGAAGCCCTTTTTTTTTCCTGTTTTTTAATGTCGGCTGACTGAAGTACTCTTTCAGCCTTTTTTTTTCTTTTTTTTTTCTTTTCTTCTTTCTTTCTTTTTTTTCTTCTCTGTTTTTTCTGTTTCTGTCGATTTTTTTTTAAGTCTCTGAATTATTTTTTCTTCTACAGTTCTACTCTTTTTTTCTTGTTGCTGTCTTGCTGAATTCTGAATGTCCCTTTTTTCTTCTTCTTTTATGTTCCAAACTTTCAATAACGGCAATGAAAAACATTGCTAGCCAAGGTGAATCAAATAGCAGTCCAGCAACCCTTCCCGGCAACTTCAAGCGTACCGAAAATGAGTTTTGACTTGTGATTTGTGATTTGTGATTTGTGACTTGTGTTATTGTTTTAACTTTTAAAGACTTATGAGTTTTATTGCTATTATGAATGTTATGTTATGAAAGTTAGGTAATATTTGTCTTATTTTAGTATTTATATGGATATAGTATTAGATTATTAATTATTTAAAAATATATTTAAAAATTCAAATAGCGGTCATCCCGCTATCCGCTTTCCCGCTATCCCATTTTCGGGGTCGGCCACTACGCGCCGCTATCCGGGATTGACTACTATAGTTGTACCACAGGGCAACTGCTTGAATTTTCTCAAAATAATACCAAACATTTTCTGTAATATCTATAGATAGCAGCTCAGTAGCATCAATCTCATACTATTGGAAGTGAGGAACTGCACCTTTAAATTATGTGAAGGCTTCTTTGAAATTGATTCCTGCTCCTTCAACCTCAAAATTGCAACTTCAAGGCTTCACAAACCAAGAGCTATCAGCTTGGAGGTAAAAAAACAAAGAAGCTTCAGAATAAGATACAAAGCCGCAGGGAGATGATACCTTTCACGAGGCACATTCATCCGCTCCCCTTTTATGGAAGGATCAAGACAGGAGGATAAATAATGATTTTTTGCCCAGCCAACAACTATCTCAGATTCTGCAAACAAAACTCAAATTTCAAAACTAAGAATACAGATTTCATCACTTCAATTTGCCCAATGCCGTATGTATTGAACAAAGACATACACAATTTTCTAAAATCTGACATCTTGAGGAAACATAACACACTATTTTTGATGTACGTCAGCTTCGCTCATCCCCACCAGAGTCTTGACGAAATGCAAAGTTTATGGTTATCTTTTTCTTTTCTTTTTTTGTGAGGAAAGGGGGGATGGAGGGAATCAACAAGAAAAACCGATAATTACAACAGAAACCAGGAATGAAACCAAAAGAGAACAAACAAACAAAAAGATTTTTAAAAAATTATAGTCCCTCCAATTGGGCTGATCTGATTATCTGTGGTAGGCTAAGTCTCTACACAAGCAATTATCCTATAGAGATTTAAGATGATATTGAGTCTCGAAGGACTAAGTTCCACCTGCCCAAAGTACTTCAAGAACAAAAGAAAAAAAAAAACCTACACCTTAAAATAGCTTTGCCGTCCTTCCCACAGCAAAAGCACTACAAACATAATATTACCCTTTTCAAGCTTGGAGGAATATAGTTATTCACCCAATTGTTTGGATAGTTCACCACACCTATGCAGCACTTTGAATCATACTTTAGACAGCACCTCCCAAGCCCAAATTAACAAAATTATGTAGCCTGAAGTCAGCATAAACTATGTAATCTGGCTATGCACATGAATACATGATTTCTAGTATACAAGCATGAACGCAGAGATGCGAGGGGTATCAAACCGAACCCTGATACGCACTTAGAAAGTGAGGCCATTGCATCCTCAAGGATTACACTTGCACATTAAATTTAAATTTCCGAGGGACATGCATGAACTAGCTCAGCAGATATCCATTGAGGAGGGTTTTAATGGTAATGTAGAATCATAGATGAAGCTCGTCCGGGAATGAAATGGTGCATAAAATATAGGGACTAGGAGATTGGAAATGGTTAATAGTCAATCCTGGATCTTGCAGAAGCCTATGATCTACTAAAAGCAAATGCATGTTTTAGAACAACGTTAGAGCACCTTATATCATAAAAATCCACTATAGTTCTTCTTTTTCCCTCACCACATATAGATCAATTAAATAGCGATTGTCACCCTCAGCCTCCCTCATTTCCTTTTCTCTGAAAAGACGTAAAGCCACCACAGGGATCACATCCTCCAAATTCAGCCACACCACAAGGGACTATTAGCTTGCATGAATGCTACAAAGGGGCAAACACTCTTCTGGAATGGTGATTGATATTGAGCATTGAACGTGTAAAATTTGATTTTTCTACATAAAGATGAGAAAACATTTAAGATAGACACCACATAAGCCTAAATGATCATTCAGTTGGACCAACATAAGCTTTGCTCAAAGATTATTTGTATTTGGAGCACAAATAAGCGCAACCTCCTCCCAACCAAAATACACAAACTACATTCAAAAGTTGAATTACTGCATTGAGTATTGTCGACTGTTTCAATTCATCATCCTTTTCACTACTGATGGGAGTAAAAATAAACACCACTCCGACTCAATGGAAAAAAACCCCAAAATCCAAAGACCCTATGCATTCTCTTTGAGTTAGATGAACCACATAGATCCAAGGACTAAGAAATCTCTACTAGTTTTGACACGCAATGACACGTCAAAGTACAATTCAAAGACTATAACGAGAGAACATGCATTATTTGAGCTACATAACCCTTATACGTTCGGTCTAAGATATATGAACAAGTTTGACAGCCGATGAAATGTAAAAGCAAATGTATGAGTCATATAAAGGTCATACTCTTCTTCGTCAGTATCACGCCATCAGTATTCACGTGCAGGAGTTCTGTACATGACAGTTCATTTTCATCAAGAACCTGAAACACATTGAGTTCATATATGACTCCCACAGGGAGAGGTATGCATCATTACATCCAAATTTATCAAGACAAATACAAACTACAAGAGTATGTTAAACAGATTTAAATCCTTACATAGATACCAGCCACCACATAAATCCATTTTCATACCTTATGTAGTTCTACAATATTACTCCGTGATATCACAATTCTCCTGTCTTCTTCGATCTGTTTATTGAATGTTCTAAGAGGATCTTCCTCCTGCAAATAACAAGATTAGTTGGGGCCTAATGGTTAAAAGTGCGGGAGATAATAGATGAACGTTCATAGCAATACATTCGACCAAGCAATGCAAATTATTGCATCCTGTAAGTTCTGATAAATTCTCTACACCAAATTTTATCAACACTGGCTAAGATTAGTTGGGGCCTAATGGTTAGAAGACTGCATCTTTATAATTTTGCAACTCAGTGAATTCAGACAGTACTGTCGGCTGAAAGACTATGATTCGACCAGTTGCATTTAGCATATAATAACACAAGAAATTACTCAATCTGATTAGTAATTTTCCAATGCGCTTACCATCCTACATGTGCAAACGCAGAGTGCAAAATACTGACTCATTCAATTTTAAATATAAATATATGTGTGTGCATATGAATGCTTACCTAGAAAGAGACTAATTCACTAAATAGCAGCATATTTGCAATATAGTAGAACATAGGGGGGGGGGGGAGAGAGAGAGAGAGAGAGAGAAAGAGAGAGAGAGCATAATATGCTTTTTCCCAGGTTTTAGTAAAAGCAAAAAGATGTCTACTTTGAAACTGTGCGCAATAGCAGTAACATTGTAATAAAATGATACGTTTGTCTTATGATGTGTGGTCCGTGGAAATAAATTAAGCATGCGCGCCAGCCAAGAGCAAGGTTCATTAGGTTAGATAGCAATCAAGGCAAGCAATAGCGCCGGTGGCTGTAAGCAAGATCATTACATAAATAAGCATGCCGGCCAAAACACACAGAAGCTTGTAACCGCAAATCAGCACCACCACTAGTATTCAAATATCAAGCAAATTTTGATGACTATCAACAGCAATTCTACTCAATTAGTAGACCAAATGAAATGCATAGCATTCGCCACGACCTACGAGGATCATTGGCAGGAATAGATTCAGTTGAAAACCACTTTTAACCATTTTGAAATATCAATTTTGGCCACAACCAAATATAGAATGCACCTAGGACCTAAGCAAAGACTGTTCTAATTCCTTCACCATCGATCGTTTTGAATACCAACTGAGTGTCAAGATTTTCGGTATATAACTACGGTTGCAATTATTTATGTACTTGATGAGGAAGAACTATAAAAACTAACTAAAACTAACAAGATAGTTGCAGCCAAGGGTTTAGACTTTAGCTCATGATGCATCTGAAATTGAAGCAAGCTTGTGGGACCGGGAATGAATGCTAGTGTAGAATTTTATTGAAAAAATGAAAATGTTGAATCAGAATTATCAACTGTATGCTCTTTACATTTATCTAATAAATATTACTGACTTAAGAACCGACATAGAACAAAAGAAAAATCATAGGTATAATCCCTCCACCCAAAAGTAAGTCAATTATTGTTTTCATGAAGTTCCCAAGAAAATGTCTACAAATAACCTTTCTGCTTTGGGAGTGCATGTTTTACCATGTTACCCTTTGATGTAACTCAATAAATGGGACCTATGACCTATCCTTTTCAAACTTTCAAGGACAGCATTGGAAATTGAACCATGAGCACTTAACATGAACAGAGTCAACTGGTTTTGCTAAATATGTGATCCAAGTCGAAGGGTACTCATATTCTGGAATGAAGGAGTCATAACTATTTTAGAATATTACTCATGCAAAGGATCACTGAATGTCAATACAAGAACAAAATGTTAAATAATCACCTTTGGAGGATGCAAAGACATAATATTACTGAATAGCTTATAAATATCACTATCCTCTGATCTTTTTGTCCCTTTAAGTCCCTCAGTAAGTTGCTTCAATGAAAGAGGCTGGAAAAAGGCAAAGCAAAGTGAGAAATGAATGAAAAAGTAGAATCTAGAAATTATCATGCACTTGCAACAGATAAGTAATAAAATAGCAGCTAATGTTTCAATAAGAAGAAAAGGCTAGACCAAAAAGTTAGAATCATGGCAACATGCATTTAATGCACAAGGATAATCAGATAACATCAAGCTAGACAGTATTTTTTATTATAAAGGAAGAATATCATTGATAGAGAAAGAATGTACTAAGAAGGCGGACAAGAAATCCACCCAAAAAAAAAAAAACAAATACACACGAATTACTCTATCGAGCAGCTTTCCAATCTCTAGCCAAATCTTCCAAAGACAGACCATGCACAGTAATCTTAGCTCAAAGAGAACACTGCCAAGTAATCTTCTCCCACAACAACGAAAGCAATAGTTCTCGATTTCTGAAAATTCAAGAATCCTTCTCAATCCAGGTATTCCACAACAGACTGTATTTTGCATCCCAAACAACTGGCACCAAAGACTCCGAGCCATCGAGAAATGCATAAAAAAATGCTCATGAGACTCACTAACTCCCATACAGAGAGATATACATTTTCGGGTGTCTCCTTTGCTGCCAATCATTGGTATTCAAACAGTTAAGAACCGCTGACCAAGCAAACTTTGTATTTAAACGAAACCTTTGACTTCCAAATGATTTAGTAAAGAGGAAAATCAAACTTTGCATGTGGACAAAGATTTTTAGTGAAAGACTACATAAAAAAAAAAAAAAGACCCAATCTAATCTGGAACCCAAATTCGACGACCAGATTGAAAATCCAAAGGACGTAAAGAAGATAATTGAAGCGGTAAATCTTAAACCAATGTGAATTTTTTATCATTGAGATCCCTCACAAAATGATAAATTCATAACAGGACAGCCTTATCAATAACGCATTCTAAAACTTAGTCGCCCTAGAATTCCCGCCTAAAGGGAGACTAAGATAGGAAAAGGGACAATTCATTACTGGACAGCCCAAAAGATGAGCATACAAACTCACAATTGAAGGTTCAACATTAATGCCCGCTACACCACATTTGGTTAAATTGATCTTAAGGCCAGAGGCAATCTCGAAAATTTGAAGAACCGTGAGGACATTTGCAAATTTGCCACACCCTTCGGACAAAAATAGGAAGGCATCATCATCATCTTGAAGATGAGAGACCTTCATACCGTTATTTCCTATCCTTCAGCCCTCTAAAACACCCCTAGCTTCACTCCCCTTAGCACCTTACTACAGCATCCACAACTAGCGTAAGAAGAAAAGGTGACATCGGATCCCACCGATAAAGACCTCTTGAAGCACGAAACCCCTCTTTAGGCTCCCCATTAACCATGACAGAGAGCGAGGAAGAGGAAAGACACCCTCATATCCATCTCCGCCATCTAGAACCGAAACTTTTCCTATCCATAACTAGTATAAGGAAATTTCGGTTAACCCGATCATATGCCTTCTCAAAGTCCAACTAAAGAATTAACCCTTTCCTGCCTCTTCTCCTTGGATCATTTACAACCTCATTAGTCACTAGCGCAGCATCAATCTGACGACCCTTAGGGTGTGTTTAGCACCCATGTTTTTGACACAAAACATGAAAATCAAACCAAAAACACAAGTTTTTAAAACACATGTTTTCTCTCTCTACCTACTATTTTTACAT
>JAOWAN010000043.1:13050417-13069991 GCA_028566635.1 Lobelia cardinalis | reverse complement strand
CTCTCGCTCTCTCTCTCTCTCTCCCCCTCTCTCTCTCTCTCTCTCTCTCTCTCTCTCTCTCTCTCTCTCTCTCTCTCTCTCAAAGCATCACTATATCGGGGTTAGCGTTTTTCAAAACCCCTCGAACCTTCCTATGCTTTGCACGATCCCCGAGTCACCTAGATAGTGTTAAGCAATAGAAGCAGATACATTTTATATATTTCAAATAATCGCTATTCCTGCTTGCTGCTGCTTTCTCAGAGTAGAACTTCATTAAACATAGGATAAAACTACAGAAACAAAACAGTAGAAATCAGTTCAGCACTAGTGACAAATGCATTTTCATTGAGAATGTCCAGAGTATTACCAATTTGGCAAGGCGACCCAAACTTGGAAGTATCATAGTCTGTTGACAAAACAAAAAACACAGACATCAATGAACTTGAAGAGAAAGAATAAGAAGCCGCAAGTAACAACATCGTAGAAGCATCTATTTCATCAGAGACAAATAAGTTTGAGAACAGTAAAATGATGTTAAAACCAAACTCACAAATTTCTCTTTCTCCTTTGACCCAGTTTCAACTTTGTTTTGCCCACAGATGAGAACAACAGGTCCTGATAGCTGATCAAACATTTCCTGCAGCCTACGTACAAATTCTTTGCGGTTTGACTTGGAGACAGCCCTTGATAACCACAAAGATGAGTCTGGAAAGTAAACAATAATGGGTTGCACAGAGCGCAAAACCTGCAATGAAAATTAGAAACCAGCGACACCAAAAAGAAAAAGTTCTTTAACATAAACCTCCAACCAAACAAGTTATAATTTACAAATGGAAGATATAGTACCTCTGATAGAGCCTCCATCACAATGTAGCAGTCTTCTGCCTTGGTATCAAGATCATGTTCAACATCCTTAACTGTAAGCAAATAAAAGATCAGCCTGTTCATAAAAATATAAGCATGTACATGCTACAATCATGAAAACGGTCACCATAATGCATGGCAAGCCAATAGCATAAATAACAAAAAAGAGACACCGTAATCCATGGCAAACCAAGAACCTAAATAATGTATGAATCCTAAAATTTAACACCAGCGAACAACATAACAGCCTTTAGATCAAAATACATGAGTATGAATCTTTGAAAGTTTCATCGGGCACCACCAATTAAGAATTGAAGTACTTAACCACTTTCCACTGATGGTTCAATTTCAGACATCTCGTCAAAAAGTCTGTCACACCAGCCACTGTTCCAAAGAATTTACATCCAAATCTACCACCTCGAATGGCTTTTCATCCTAGCTTATCTTGGCCAAGTACCACAATGATGCAATTGCGCAATTGGCTACTCCCTCCGTCCCAAAACAAGGGTTCTTTATAAAAAGATTTATCCTAAAGTGATTGTCTCATTTCGATGAAGTTACTAAATCCATCTTTGTCGATCATCATGCCATACTAAGATCCCATGGGATGATAAAACTAAGGGTACCTATGTACATGTGCATAAATTCTTTAATTTCCCTGAACAATTAAAGATGGACCCTCATTCCGGGATGGATAAAGTTACAAGAGTTTGTACTAGGTGGTTCAGAAGAATAAGGTTACAAATGTCATGGCCCAAACTTTTTGCCTAGATTGGAACTTAACTACACTGAAAATTCATTATCGATATCCACATTTCAATCATGAGATTCTTTGCTTCAATCTTACCAACCATTCAAAATATTCATTAGCCCACCCTTATATGGTACCCCTCCATCCCACTTCGAGAGGAAATTTAAATTATACATGCAAATTGAGAAAAGTTTCTTTAATTACCCTTCAATACGTGGCCCATTTTCATTTGTTGCAAAAAGGGGTACTGTTAGATATATGGGAATAATAGGCATATATTGTATAGCATTTGTATCTAGGGTACTAAGTGTAACATGTAGATGTGGTAGAAGTAAGGTGGTGTAGTGTTAACTTTTAATAAGAAATAAACAAATCAGATCCACTTTCTCTCTCTTCAATTCCTCTCTTTTACCAAACTTGACATGGTATCAGAGCTTTAGGTGAGAGACACCCATGGAGTTTTAAGAGTACCAGTGTGTTCACCATAAAAAACCGAGCCCATAGCGAAAAAATAATGGAGCTGCCATGCAGCGGAACAGTCGTCGGAGCGCCACTATCGCCGGCGCGCGAGAAACTTTTCCCGCGAGCATTTTCCATGGCTGGCTTGCTTTCATCTGCTGACTACGGATCTGGTGGAGGTGTAGTTATTTGGTGGGTTAGATTTGGGCAGATTGTAATGGAAGTTTTGAAAATAAATCTCTTTCTCCATGCTTTTCTTCTATGATTGCTGTTGGGATTGTTCTTGAGATTGCTGGTACCAAGTTACAATGTCCAAAGAATATAAGTACATTTCCAAAGATAGTGACGGTAGTCGAGGACATCACTTAAGCTCGTCCTCGCACTTAGCCGATGGGTCAAATCATCTAACATGGTCACAGGCTTGTTTACTCTTGATTCAAGCCAATACCCTGCAGAGATTCATGAATGGAAGGTCTATGCAGCCCGCGGATAATGATCCGAAGCTTGATGATTGGGAATGGGACAATGCCATGTAGGAACATGTGTTTTTTACTCTATGGAACCCAATATCCGGAAGAGTTATCTTTTTCTTGCTACTGCTCAAGAAATTCGGAGCTCGATTGCGCAACCATACTCTCATTCCTGAAATCGTTCAAACGTTTATGAGATTAAGAAGAGAGTCTGTGAGAAAGTACTAGGTAGCAAATCATTTTTTTTTATATATAAAAGAAAAAATGTCATTGATAAGGTAGAAAAACATTAGCCGAGTATTATTCCAATGTTACGGGGTCGTGGACTGAATTGGATCATAATCGCATCTTTACAACGGAATTATAGAAGAAGACCCACTAATTGATTTTCTCGCTGGCCTAGATGTTTACTATGATTTCATTAAGGCCGAGTTGATCAGAAAGGTTCCACTCCAAGATGGTCGGACTGCTCATGCTCCTATCGGGGGGAGGAAACTCGACGACATACTATGATTTCTCATCCTAAATCCTTGGATCATTTTGCCCTTCTTGCGATTCCACTACTCTAGTTGCTAGTCCAGCAGTAACATCTTTCATTGAGAGGAGTCCACTTATATGTGAACATTGTCAGAGGCCGAACACACTCGTGAAAGGTGCTTCCTGCTCTTTTCTTACCTTTGTAGTCCTATGACTTAGGGAGAAATTGTTATATTGCGCACCTCTCATCTCTAATAGATACACATACATAAGTTGTGGATACTTCTTTGCCAGTAGCAGAGACCCCTTTCACATCTTTTGAGACAATTGCACTTCGCAACTTGCTAACCACCCCATCCGCTCCTTCCACTTCTTCTCACTTTGCCCATTCAGGGATGGCTTTCGCCTTGATGTCTACACAGTTTTCTAACTCCTGGATTATTGATTCAGGAGCCTCTGACAATATGACGAATTCTTCTTTCTTGTTTAGCTCCTATTTCTCGATTCGAATTGCTGATGGATCCCTTGTGCATATTCTGGGGAAGGGTTCTATCCATTGTTCTCCTATGCTACCCTTGAACTCTCTTATATGTTCTATCATTTACCTCAAATTTGTTATGTCATAGGCGTAATTCGGAGTCTCTAACTTGTTCGGTAACATTTTTTCCTTCTCATTGTGTTTTTCGGGACATAGCAACCGATCGGACGATCGTGGGGCTAAATATGCAATGGATTGTCTTAATCGGAGAATATCCGACATCTTCACCGATGAACCACCAAGTATCTACTAGCTCTCCTTTAGAGTCTATATATTCATGGCAAAAACATTTTAGTTATCCCTCCTTTAAAGTTTTAGAACACCTTTTTCCTACTTTAACTAATAAGTAATGTAGTAGGTCTGATTTTCTTTGTAAACCATGTAAACCTGCAAAACACAAACGTTTCACTTATCCTATTAGTAATCAAAGAAGCAGAACTCTATCTTCTATTATTCATTGATGTTTGGGGCCAACTCAAGTTACCGGTCGTTTTGAATAGAGGATTTGCTACTTTTATTGATTGACATACCCATCTCACTTGGACTAACCTAATTCGTCATAAAAATGTAATGTTTCAATGTTTTAAATTATCTCATAAGATGATTCAAACACAATTTTAGTGGTATTGTCCAGCTTTTACGTCCTGACAAAGGTATAGGTTGCAGTGACACTGAGGGTGACTTCGAGATTTGTTTGTCTTTCATGTGCATCAAACCACACGTGTCAAAACTTGTAAGCAAAATACGGTAGCAGAGAGAAAGAATAGCAGCCTTTTAGAAGTTGTCAGGTCTCTCATGTTTACTATGCATGTCCCTAACTTTCTACGGAGAGTTGTAGTTTTATCTGCAGCGTACTTAATTAACCGCCTTCCCTCTATCAGTCTATTGTCCTCAAGTTTAAGACTCAAGCATCGTTTCTCCCACGCATCCTCTCTCATTTTGTGCGATCGGATGTGTTTGCTTGTTTACAACAATGCTTCTTCGCGTGGGAAGCTAGATCCCCCCACTCTTAACTGTGATTTTATTGGATATTTTCCAACTCAGAAAGGGTATAAATGTTATCATTCTTCCACTTGCCGAGTTTTTGTTAATCATGATGTCACATATCGGGAGTCAAGTTCTTATTATTCCTCGGGCTCATGTTTAATTCTTCATGAGGAGAATTTAGGAAGTGAAAAAATAATCATGGAAAATCCTTCTTTAATTCATGCTTGTATTATTCAGGGAAAACCTTGAGATTCCGACCATCTTCCTTTGCCTAGACAGGAGGAAAGAGAACCACCTCCTAATGGAGAACCATGTTCGAGACTTGGCACACTTGACGGACTGAACTTGTTGACATACTCCCATAGACAACATGTAGATGCTACTTTCCCTATCAATTGACTGATCTGGTTAGTCTCACAGTTGCTCCTTACTCTGCATCCTATTTCTAACTGTGTTTCTTATGATTATATATCTCCTTCTTATTGTGCCTTTCTTATGTTCATATTCCTCAGTATTGGCAAGATGTAATACTAGATTTGAAGTGGAGGAGTGTTATGACTGAAGAGATAAATGCTATCACAAGAGCGGCACATGGGATCTCTAAACTCTTCCTATTGGCAAGAAAATTGTTGGATGCAAGTACGTGTTCAAGGTAAAATATAGGCCACATGGATCAATTGGAAGGTATAAGGCGAGACTTGTTGACGAAGGATACATATAGACTTATGGGATTGACTATCAAAAGAGCTTTCCTATTGTTGCCAAAATAAACTCTATTTGGATCCTAATTCCTTGTGTCGCAAATCTAGGAAGGAATCTTTAGCAACTTGTTATGAGAATGCCATTTTGCACGGAAACTTAGAGGAAAATGTCCATATGAATGTTCCTCCTCGCTTCTTGTCTCACTCTTCGGAAGGGAAAGTGTTTAAGCTCGAGAAAACTTTGTATAGGCCAATATAATCTCCTAAAGCATAGTTTAGGAGACTTGACAGTGCTATGATTATGTTTGGCTTCATGCAAAGTAACTCCAATCATACAATTTTTGTCGAGAGACCAGGGGCAAAATCCACAATCATGATTGTGCATGTCGATGACATCAATATGAAAAATGATGATGAGGATGAGACTATATCAATCAAATGGCAACTGAGTTTGATGTCAAAGGCTTGGATCCATTACGATATCTCCTTGGGATTGAGGTAGCTAGATCATCTCGTTCAATCATTCTCTCTTAAGGGAAGTATGATCTTGAACTCCTATCCGATACGGGAATGTACGTATGCAAGCGCAAGGACTCAACTTTTAAAGCTAATCGTAAGCTTTCCGGGGGTGTTGGCACCTAGGAGGATAAAGAGAGGTATCAATAGTTAGTTAGGAGACTTATAAAAAGAGATACCAACAGTTAGTTGGGAGACTTATATACCTTGCACATACTAGGCATGGCATTGCATACATTGTTGGCATTCTGAGCCAGTACATGCATGATTCCCGTGAGCCTCACATGGATGCAATCTTTTGCGTCTTGAGATACTTGAAGGCTACACTAGTCAACTAGATGTTCGAAGGTATAGTGATTCAAATTCGGTTGGCTCATTGGACGATTGGCTACTGCACCATTGTTGGAGGAAATATGGTAAATTGGTACAGCAAGAAACAAGGTATTGTAGACAAGGTCATGAGCCAAGGCAAAATATAGAGCTATGGCTCTTTATGTGAATGAGCTTTTGTGGACTCATTCTCTTCTTGGAGAACTAGGTTTTCACTAAACGCCCTATGAAGTTATTCTGTGATAAACAAGGCCGCTATATGCATTACCCATCCGGTTCAGCATGACCGAACAAAGCATATCGAGATTCATGGACACCTCATCAAGAAGAAGATTTCTGATGGTCTCCTTTGTATTCCTTATGTAAAGATTGTCAATTAATTAGTTGATGTCCTAACCAAGGGTCTTAGTAGCAAAGTTTTTATTCCAATTATAAGCAAGTTAGGAATGAGATTTATCTTCACTCCAACTTAAGGAGTGTTGGATGTAACGGGAATAGTGGCCATATATCGTAAGCATGTATCTAGGGTGCTAAGTGTAACGTGCATAACTAGCGGAAGTAAGATTGTCCAGTGTTAACTTTTCAAAAGATATATACAATTCAGATCCACTTTCTCTCTTTTCAATTTCTCTCTCTGTTACCAAACTTGACAGGTAATATTGTCTGATGTGTTGGCCAAACAAGGAAATGTCCTCTTCAAGTAGGCAACCCAAAAAGGAAGGTGTGCCAACTAGTACCAAAGGAGTACATATTATGCACTTAGTAGCCAACTGCACCTCCAAATTTACGAAGAAAGCATACAAGCCAAGTCATCCTTGGAGGCTATGGAAATTAAGACACGAGCCTATATTAAAAAAAAAAAAAAATCAGTACAAAGCATATAAGTGCTTGATTTTCAGAAATTGCCAAGTATCCAAGAGAAGAAGGCTTTTGAAAAAGAAAATGATAAATAGTATTGAGATTCATGGAATCTGTCATTTATACACCTCTTTACATCTGCAACTTTTTAGCATATGACAAAACTGAATAACAAGTATCAGAGTACTCTTCTGAGAATTCATCATCCATAATTCACTTGTGCACCAACAATACAAAAAACACTACAAATAGTGGTATGAAAAGAACCTACAGCAGACAAAAGAAAGGGAGCCTTCAGCAGCATTATTTTATTGTATTGCTAACCCAGAACTCCTTCCACGGCATAGCCACTTTGGTCTCACCTGTGCGGACAAACTGGGTACCCTCCAACTGCCCCTGGCCAATGGAACCAGGCAAAGCCAAGGCAACCTAGGGGTTATATTTTAACCCAAGCGTAGCCCTCGAACTCCCGACCTCCCACATTGGAGAGGAGATTGGTACCATTGGGGCAAATACTCCGCCCATCCCAAAATAAGTGGTACTACTTATTCAGTTGTCCGAAAAAAGGTCCACTTTGAAAACTTTCCTTTTCTGAAGCCACACAAAGATTTGTGGCAACACATTTTCATGGAACCCACAAACTAATCATTTGTGTCCATACATTACTAGAATCAATTTTTTCCCTAAAAGTATATGCCAACAAAATGGGACTCTTATTTTGGGATGGAAGGAGTACTAAATTGATGTGGACAACATTAAGTGGATATAGGAAAATTTCATGTATTTCGATCTCTTGAATAGTTGAATTCATAGAGTTAAATGTTTATTGCATGCATATTACCAGGAAGCCAACATATTGAAGGTTCAGATTGCTCCTCGAGTTTCTCGTCCTCTTTTCTTTCATTTGGCTTATTCTCACCACTATCCATGATCACGAAAACTCTATCACCATCCACCTCATAAACCTCCCCACGTTGACCAGTGGGCACAGCCCTGAAAGAAGAAATGTGAAAATAAAACAAATATGCTAGATTAAAACACAAAATATGCATAAACTGCATGCAAGGGAAGAAAAGAACAAAATCAATCAACCATATAATGTAGACAAAGGTGAAACGAAGACTAAAACATTTCACATTAGAAGCAAAATTGAGAAAATTTACATAAACAAAGAGATGTGTGTGTGTGTGTTTTAGTTATTCAATCTGGAGTACTCATGAGCCTCTTGTCTAGAAATCCTAGCCAAACCGCAGTATATATGTAAGAGGAAGTGTACCACAATTAGCAACCCAGCTCAATTCAGCCTTACTCCAACAACCACACCACACATATGTAACTTTTACATTATGCTTTGTACATGGAAACTTGGTCCCCCGATGCATGGAAAGTGGAAATCAGTTTCATCACCAACAAACTCTTAGACACACAAAAATAAAAACATGGCAAAAGCATATCAACCATAAAGATTAAAAATAAAACATCCCTTGGACTCTCTCTCTCTCTCTCTCTCTCTCTCTCTCTCTCTCTCTCTCTCTCTCTCTCTCTCTCTATATATATATATATATATATATATATCTAGATAATAGAGCAAAAACCCTTGGTACTTGCACCACCTAAGCAATTACACTAGAACCCAGAAGCACATAACAGCGTTTAGAGGAATAATGAAGATATTTATTTGGGAGCATTGAAATCAAATCCTTGTTTCAAGACATCCTTATTTTCTTACTCCCACCATCCTAGTGGAAGGGATACACTTTAAATTCCATGGTCAATTTGACCAATACTCTAGTTGATTTTTTTTAATTTTTTATTTAGTTTGACCGAATAAAATTATAACTTTCATAAAATATATGTGAAGTATTACGAGTCACAAGGTCATAATTTTTGAAAAATTAGGTCATTCGTGCTCAAATTTTCATGTGAAAGATTGTCAGTTTGACTCCAATAGTCAAAGCATAACCCTTCAATTAGGACGGAGGTAGTACTAAATTTCACATTAAGACCACAAGGCTGGCTAATACATTCTATCCTTGCAAAAGAATATCCATGCCAAAACAGCCCACTAGATTATGTCAAAAATGCTCCATAACCAATCCAGGCAGGCCAATGTAAGCGATAATCTCCCCACAAGCTGACAATCCCTAAAGACGCATGTTTAGCAGTAACTGGTATTGATTCTAAGCACAAAGACATTAGTATAAGAAGATCCATTCTGGAGCAGAAGCAAGACGCACATGAACGTAATCATGTATCACTTTTTGGTTTGGATGTTGAACCAGAAAGGAAATAATGGCTGGCTAATAAACTAGGAAGGAAAAGAGAGGAGACAGTAGTTAGGGCAAAGAGACAAAAATATCTAGGACAGGGTATATGTCTAAGACATCTAGAAAAGAAAATGTGGCAAAAGAAACCATGCAGTTCCAACTTAAGTAACAAGAAATGGGTAACAGTATTCCTCTTCCATACATCCTCACAACTTACCAACCCACCTGCGATGGATAACGGTATAAGCATTTTTGAGACCATCACATGTTGCTATCATCCCCAATAGGATCCTGTGATGCATTTGCATATGTCAATAACATGAGCGGCCAAAGACGTACTTGACCAGGATTTTTTAAGCCAGAAGGGTAGTTAAAATATGCAGAACCACGTCACAACCCCACCAAGTTTAAATAAAAGAGTACTGCAGAAAAGAGTTATTTGCATAATCTTGTATCGTTCCACAATGTAAATTAAGTTGGTCATAACTAGAGTCGTGCATTATATTGCTTTCACAAAGTTTTGCAGGCAAGCTACTGAAGCACTATGTAAGTGAACTACCTAAAAGAACAATGACAGTCCATAGACGTCTCAAGAAAGCAAGTGCCTAATAGATATATCAGTAGAATGCATATTCACCTGTCATCTCCTTCTCTTGGAATAGAAGGCCCAACATACTTAACCCGATCCCCTGTTAAGATATTATAAAAATTGTAACTTCCAAGAGATAAACATCAAGAAGTCAAAAGTAACAATAATTAACTGGGTAAATTTGAGAGGCCTATTGATAAGTGTAAAAAATATATCAAAACAAAACTCAAACTATAAACTATAAATGTATATATAATATACTGCCTCCATCAGGTGTTCTGTTTTGACATTTTTTAGTCAACTTCATTAAAATTTGACCAAGTTTTTACTTTTTATGAGAATTCATTAGTAGACGCCAAGTTATAAAAATGGTATTAATAGTTCAGTTAATAATCTTACAAGTTTTCAAATTTTTAGAATCTAAAACACAATGAATTTGTAACAATTATCTTAAAAACAAAATGGTTGACATTTCAAACCAAACAGTGAACTCATTTAGGGACAGAGGAATTCTAAAACAAAATAAAAAGAAGATTTTCGAGTTTGGGGTGAAAAATGAAATTTCCAACTTATAGCCAAATGATTTTTTTTTTGTTTCTGATAGAATAGCCAAAAATACTTCTGAACGTCTTTACTGGCTAAGAGCCATAGCCTCTACTTTGCCATACTTTATTGCCTACAGTTGTAACCATTTGTATCAGAAACCAATATTTATCTACTTCACCAATACTCCTCATGCGTATCTTTCTATATGTAAAGGTAAAAATATATGACCATACAACATAGACCTCTAAGTGCACCCCTGCCATCTCAATCAAGCTAGGGGACATCAAAAATACAGAAAGATACGAAAGAATGTGGAATATGGACCGTTGTATACACGCACATAAACCAATGTATATGTAAATGTCTTTGACCTCGGAAAAAGAGGACCAACATTATTAGCCCTTCAATCTAATAGATAAGGTTACTCTGGTTTTTTCTACGAAGCTTTTGGAAGTATTATCCAGCCAATGTATACACGCACATAAACCAATGTATATGTAAATGTCTTTGACCTCGGAAAAAGAGGACCAACATTATTAGCCCTTCAATCTAATAGATAAGGTTACTCTGGCTTTTTCTACGAAGCTTTTGGAAGTATTATCCAGCCAATGACCAGTGAACCATTACCCAGTCCGAAAAAAGGTATAGGTTGGAAAAACTTTACCTTTCTTTAATGGCCGCTTGGATTCCTCTGCGGTCTCGACAACGTCAGCCTTCGAAGATTCGGAGGAACTGTCTAATTCACCAGATATTCTCTACCAAAATTGAAAGCCCATAAGATAAGAATTAAGATACGCAGGAGCAGAGTTAGAAACCTGAAAATAGTAATATGCGCATGAGTTTTTCAAGAAAAATTCTTAGCTACATCATTCTGGGAATCCCATAAACTATAAGAGTGTTCTGAAATACTATTATCATTCCACAGGGAAAGTGCATCCCTGAAAGTGGGATAGTTTGAGGATCAAGCTTATTTTGTGCAGTGGACCTTACATTTTAAAACTAACATTGTTTTACAGAGGTGGAACCCCATCCACAAGATTCTCATTCATGGAGGATCTGGGAAAGGTGAGCTGTAGGCAATAGGCATCCTTACCTTACCATTATTCTCCTAATTCTTTGTTTAGTCGTAAGTGTCGTTTTCAAACATAAAAAATTTTATCTTAAATTTTAAATAAACAAATAGGGCTCTGTTGGCTGAACATCTTGAAAAGAGTCCATGTTAGTAATCTGTAATCATGTCCTCTGTTCTTTATCAAGCATAATTATTTCAGTCTCTTCTAGACCCTCGGGGTGGGAGAGGCTAATTGCTGTCTTTGAGATATATCAGCTTGAAAGAATCCCAGGATACTCTTGCTGGAGTTGGAGTTATGTTAGCTTCTTAACCTTCTGAAGTGTTTATACTCATTCTTAAGATGCCATAGTAATGACATTTGAATATAAGGAAATTAAATTTTGAGCCCAACGAGCTACCAGAAGAGAGAATGTGAAGGGAATCAAGCTTCGAATTCTTTGATAAACATTACTCCATATGAATACCAGACATAGTACTCCCGCTTTCCTCTTTTGTTTGTCATTAAAAAAATCCTAATTTTAGCTTCAGCTAAAACCTTTGCACAATTTAATGCAGATAAAGAGAAGCAAATGTAAGCCGCTGAACGGTTTAACTTGTCAAATGGGAATATAATTTTTGGATGTAGGAGTCTTACAGAAGCCAATCATCTTTTCCACCTTTCTTTTTTATTTTGTTCACTAAATCTTGAAGCTTGTATAAAACCCTTCCATAGGAAATTTACCTTAGCAAATTCGTCAAGGTTGCAAGGAACAAGCTTCTTCAGGGCTTCTGCAGCTCCCTGCACATCCGTATCCTCGTCATCAGATTTTGACTCACCACTGCTTGTCCACTCTTCCTCATTCGATACATCGTTGTTGTCCTCAGCCTCTGATTCAGACTCCGATTCCGCATCCTCCTCATCTGATTCAGTTTCAGATGAACAATCTTCTCCAAAATCCTGCCATATCAACGAAAAATTTTATTATTAATTCTCACATTTTTGGAATCTCAGATTAAAGAAGATTTCTAATTTTTTTTGTGATAACCAAGAGATAAGTTAAGATTAGCTTACATAAGGAGCTAGAACACTGCTGTCAAGCACTAGTAAGGGAACTTGTAGATCCCGGGCAAGTGCTCTAACCAACCTTTCCCGATAAAGCTCAGTACCTTCATCATTGACGCAATCAGCAAAACCAAAGCAAACTACTACTAAGACAGTAAGGTTTTGTAGGAAATGGATCCATAGCCAACCTGGAATGCTCTGAAGCAGTATTCTGCCGCTTGAAGAAGTTAGACGGGAACCATAATCCATAGTGAACTTCTTATGTTTCAAATGTGAAGCAGCACATTCCATTAAAAGGTTCTTGGTGTGTTCACTGCAGTAAATTTCGATTACAACCCTAGAAAAATAAGAATTTGGTTGTAAAAGAAGCAAAAAAAATCATCAGTAAACACTCACGGAATGTAGTATGGAAATGTTTCCCATGAGATGGTCAATTTTTCCCATGGAACAACCCGTCGCAAGAACTCATTTTTAAATTTTGTTCGCTTTGTTAAAAATGGTGATTCCTTCTTTTTATTTTCCATAGCCAGCTTCTCATTGTGAAGCCACTCCTTTTGATCTTGCTCCCCTAGTCGAGTATGTGCATTTCTTCCATCAGCTTCAGAGCTATAATTTCGTAACTGACGGCTACAACTTGCAATCAAACCTCCCCGTAATCTTATATTCCGAGAGACAATCGATCTCAAAGAATTTGAAAGGTATCTTCTCACTTCATCTTGGGCGGGCTTGTTTTCTCTTATTAAGCGACGACTCAAAAGATAACAAGTGTTGCCGCGATTACTTGAACTAGTTAAATACTTGTAGGGTTGATACATGAGATCCCATTTTGGCTTTTTACAGTTCAAACTCACTGCACTCATTGCAACGTGTAAGTTCATTGATTCAAAATAGAGAATGCCTCCAACTCTTTCTTCAGCTGGAAACGCCCTGAGTGCTACTTCCTGAAAAGGAAGAATGAAAAAACATTCAGAATTAGAAAGCCAGTAAATAAAAGCAGTCTTTTGTTGCCGGGCACATCAAGTCCAAGCCTCAAAATCGAATTTGAATATCCATCATTCCAAAATAGATTCAAGTTCGAAGCCACAAACTTCATGCTCCCAAACACTGGGGAAAATAATCCAAAATTCAAAATATTGCAAGGCCTCGGCTAAGCTGGCCTGGTTACCCATGTTGTTTGAGTCTAAAGTAACATAAAGCAATTTTTTGTGAATGAATACATAAAGTATACAGTTATTTTATGTTCATTACTAGAAGTTTCATATTTGTTAACAAGCAAAGGCAAACTCAACATTAGAAAACAAACATCAGCAGGAAAGCCCTATACATAGTCAATGGAAGAATGTTTTTCCTCATCTTTTCTTGGTAGAAAACATGACTTCATTAATAGGATGAAAGTGCAAACGTGGATAAGACATCCACCATCACAGAGAAAGGAATGAAACCCCAATAAAGCACTAAAATAAACAAGGCATGAACTAGCAAACATAAGTTTCTGCCAATCTTTGGCAGACAAGCAAATGCTGACATTTAAACTTCCCCAATGCATTAACCCAGAAAGAGGCCATAACCATCATATGTTTCCAAAGCAAATACCGAGATATTTCTGGCAAGTGAAGATCCTAGAACATACAGAGTCCAGATACATCAATACAAGTCAAAAATATTCCCCTCGCTTTTCCAAAACCCTACCATTACAGAACCAACAAATCATCCGCTACATGGAAACTGACCCAAGACTCTCCATTCACTAGAAATGTCCCCACAAAATCTAAGCAATGTTAATTCAGAAAAGAGGTGGAGATGTATCGCACTTCCTTGCATGCAAAGAACACACACATCTAGACTCCATGCAGTTTTAAAGCTTATATTATTCTTGTTTGCAAAGGATATTCAGTATCGAGCTCACCATAAATCAGAGACCAACCAAAGCTCAAACTTTGAAAGGGACCTCAGCTTTCCAAATAAACTCAAAAATAGGAAAAAGGAAGGAAGCATTCAAGCAACAGAACAAACCACAAATACCTCAATTACTATAAAGACCAGGTAGAGAGATTAATTATCTAAATGTGTCCATCTATCAGTAAAATCCTCCTAGGGAGGGGAATAAGAGATACAAGTTCATCAACTTTCTCTCTCTTGTAGGTGATCTAAAAGATGGAAATCCCAATAGAATATCACTTAGAGCTAGTGAAGCTGGGTTAAAAAAAGCACTATGAAGCGAAGACGAGACAAGAAAATATGTGAAATACCTATAGTCAAGAAATCTACCCTAACCAATTAACAAGAGCATCCCTCAAACCATACAGCCAAGGAAGCGTTCGAGTATAATAGTCCGATTATAGTAACTTCCTACTCCCAACTACCCTGGTGAGATTAGAAATTGTGAAATGGTGACTGACAAGACAGAATTTACTATGATAGTTTCTTGATAAAGCATGCACTTTAGCCTAAACCCCATAAAAGAAACAGTAATCCCCCAACGGAAGAACTACCTTGCCAAGAATATGCTGAGGCAACTGCTAACAGCAATTGCCAATTAATAAACAAAACAATAATGCCTCGACAAAGAGGTGTGGGATTCCCAATAATGCTGAGGCAACTGGTAATACTCAATTACCAATTACTAATAAATAAATAAAAGAGAGAAAAGAAAAAGTAAGAAATAATTCCTACGCATTGATTTATGCATGTAGGACAACCAAAAAAAAAAGTACCCACTTTCAAAAAATAAAAACTCATTCAACAAGAATTCTAGTGGAATAATAAATACAAATAGAAGAACCAAATTGAACAACAAAGAGAGACAGTGAGAAAGAAATACCTTCTTCTGATGGGTCAACAACAAAAGTGTTGTTGGACATCCATATGAGATAAAAGAGAGAAAAGGTAGGAGGAGGAGGAGGCGTTCATATAAGAAGCAGAACTCAAAAGCACAAAGCTAGAAACAATCTTGGTGGGGCGAGAAAAAGGGACCGTTTTTGGAGGGTATGGAGGTTGAGATAAGAACTTGGCTAAGGGGTTAAAATAGAAGTTTTGGAATCTTTTAGTATCGAGCCCAGAAGTTGTAAAACGATCGACGGAGCTCAAAATGTTCGATTTCGATGGTGGGTAAGTAAACCTTAAAAACCTAGAACTAGAACTATCATCGAACTTCTGATTTCTACTCCGACAAAACTCATGGGAGTCGTTTGCATCCGGTAGTTCCCTCAAAATTGTCGGCCCAAGTTATGGGCCAATAACAAAGTCCATTGGACCTTTCCTTATCGTTGGATCAGAGGGTGGTGACCTAATTGGAGACAATTGGAATATGTTATTTATTTTATTTATTTTTTCATTTTTTATTTGTTAATAATTTATTGTTTAAAAATATTCTTAAAATTAAATTTCCCTCCCCAAAAATTTCAATTGTGGTGTGAAATAATAAAACGATTACTATATTTATTGGTGTGCGATCAAATTGATTGATTACTTCACCATTTTGTAAAATGACTGAGTACACATGGGCTCTACTTTAAAAAATTATTTCTATTATGATCTAGTACACCTGCCAACCACTGGGACCCCAACGGTCATTTTCTCTCTCTAAATCTTTGGCTTCCCGACGATCATTTTCTCTCTCCGACGGTCCACGCCTCCCGTTATGTCTTTGTCGGAAACAACGACTCAACCTGAAACTTCAATACCACATGATCCTCAAACTGATCCACCAAACATAGATCAAAAAGGGTGACCTAATTGGAGACAATTCGAATGATCAACATATATATTAGTGTAAACCCGTATTTAAAGCACGACATAATAATGAAAAGAATAATTTTTATATTTTTTAATATTTTTTTTCTTTTTCTATTAATTTATTGTTTAAAAATATTTTCAAAAATAAATTGCCCACCCCGAAAAATTCAATTGTGGTGAGAAATAATAAAAGCGTTTATTATATTTATTGGTGTGGGATACAATTAATTGATTACTTCACCATTTTGTAAAATGATCGAGTACACGTAGGCTGTATTATAAAAAAGTGTTTCTACTATGATTGAAGCGATGCAGCCTGCAGCTTTCTTCATTAGTACTTTACTTTTTCATTCTTTTACTACTATCGTCACATGAAGAAATAATGAATGATTGAGATGAATTTTAAAAACTATTGTTTATTTACCTCTATCATTTATACTATAGATATTAGAAATAACCGATGTCCTTAAAAATAAATTAAAAATAATTAAATAATAATTTAAAAATATTAGTTTTAATTTAAAAATTCTAAATTGTAAATTCAAAATTATTAATTTTAGTAGTTATTTAAATAATATAAAATTAGTTAACTAAAATTATTTAAAATATACACAGTTTTCATACATTTTATCTCACACACTCGTAAAACACAACTCAGACACACTCTTTACACCTGCTTTCTCACCCACAACACACAACCCCCACAAACACTTTTCTACCATTAGATTAAAAGATTTGAATGTTTGAGATTAAAAGGAAATTTTTACTATTTATTAAGTCACACAAAAAAATTACTAGATCATGTCAAAAACCTTACCTATAACTATAGATACCTATAAGAACGCCATGTTCTCACGCCCCTACGGATCGAGACGATCTTGCTTCGATTGGGGTTACGAATAGGATGATAGTCATTGGGCGCTTTCGATTGCAATGTAGAGCATCTATTCATGACTACTCAACCTATTGAAATGAAATTGAGAGTCGGCGCCTCCATTTGATTTTAGACTTCGAAAGCACAAGTCTTGATGTTTGAGGTTTCTAGGTTCGGGGACTTAGTTACGAATTAGGAAGAACCGAATCACCCAATTCGCTCTATATTGGTCTTCAAGATGTCTAGCATGCGTGTCTCTTAATGGTCGGTCAATGGTTGGTTTGGGTTGATCAAGGTGCAAAATACCCAAGGGTGAGCATTACTCTCATTTACGCTTGGAATTAAGCTGGAAGCATAAGCAACATCTAAACATGTATGTTGTCAACTTAAGCATATCAAAGCTAAGGCAAAAATCTATTGTCAAACTAGCACTCATGAGTGGCAAGGGTGGCAACCAAGGGGTAGCAAGATAGACTAAGAGGGTTAGAAACCCATGTCATACTTCAAAATGCATCCTCATAGTCATTAATGGGACTAAATTATAACATTTATCATTTGAGAATTATTGATATAGTGAATGAAAACATTCATTAAATGATTAAAGTACAAAGTTTGATGTAGTAATACTATAAAGTTAAGATTAGATGAAGTCCAATCCCAAAATAGAGCATGGTTCTTGTGTGTTCATGCCAAGAAAATCTTCACTTAAGAAGATAGGTCATTCCAAATCATGAAGGATTTTAAGAACACACGCACACTCATATTTCAAGGTCCTTTTGGAGGTCATAATTTGTTCATAAACATGAAAGCATAAGAATGAACTATGAAGTTTGAAAGAAAGGCTTAAGACCATGTTGTTTCCATTCACATCTAGACCTAAAATCTAGCAAGCATATTTATGAAAGAGTATATAGAATGAAACCATTCATATATTTCTTAAGGAGAGACGAAATGACTTGCATCTCAACATATGTTCGTAAGACTTTAAGCAAAGAAGATAATATCATCATAGTATAGATTAAGGAATCATATTTCATTCATAGTATTCACGTAGGGGTACATAGTAACATACATGTTTACAAGAGTAAAGAAAGATGCAGATGAAAATCTATACTAGAAAAAACGTTTACATTGAAAGGAATTATGCCTAATCCAAAGAGCTATGAGATGAACAAAAGGGTGATGAACACTTTCATGCTCCTTAGACATGACGTGGATGGTGAGTCTTGTGTTGTCTTTTAAGACTTGAAGGTAAGGGTGAATAATGCTTGAAGATTAGAGATGTGCTTAGGCCATATTTTGGTGTAGGATGGGGATGTGTTTGATGGTTTGTGTTTGAAGATGGATGAATGTGGATGTAAGATGAATGAAGGTGAGTGTAGAATGGATGAAAATTTGTGAATTTTTAAGAGGCACTCACAAACTCTAGGATTTCTCTTCAATTCTCTCATAAAAAGTCAAAAATCTCACAAAGGCACTTTAAAGGGAGGATTGATCTCCCTTTTTTTGCTTAGAAAGTGAGAGTTTATATAGAATTGGACTAGGCTTAGGGTGGGGAGCGACCTTAGGTTTATACCTAATCATCCTTGCCTTTTAAAAGATCCAAAATGTCCTTAAGAACTCCTTGGAAAATACCATTTTTGCCTTTTGTCCGGATGGGCAAAATGACACATATTCCATAAACAGTAAGATCGTGGACAAACTGGCCAGGAATCCTGGCATCTGTTAGCACTCAAACGGACACGAATTTAGTGCTATTTCTATGAGTATTTTTGGTCTATTTATATGTGATTTATACTTGAAATAGTTAGTTTTGATCAAGTTTCAGGTATTCCAAGTCAAGGAAGAGAAAATATGAGAAATAAGCATAAAAGAGCCAAAAAGGGTCGAAAACTGGAAGCACGGGGGCTAAAGTGTGAAAAGACAGGAGATTCCACGAAGCAGATCCAGATTGCAGGTCACGGCCGTACCTCTCCTTGGCACGCCCGTGCCTGTTTATTACGGGATTCTGGGCTTTTCTGTGTAATTAGGGTTTTGTTGGGCTTTTAGTAGGGTTTTCTGGTAGTCCTATATAAAGGACTGTTCCAGCAATTTTTAGGTCAGAGAGAATAGATGAGCATTAGGGAAAAACAATGTATTTGTATTCAAGAGATTATGAGGAACTAATCAACTCTTCTAAGGGATTGGAGGTAAACCTTAATTATTGTTCATGTGTATGAGATAATTCTTCTTATTCAATTATTGTTCTCATCACTCTTCTTAGTTGTATTGATTGTCTTATATTGTTAGCTTGTAGTGGTCAATGCATGTTGATGTGAGATTTATAAAATAAATATTTACGTGCAAGAGGACACGATCACACAAGTAATAAAGTGATAAGTACAAGTCGATCCCACGAGGATAGTCGAATTAATACTCAATAAGTACCGAATAGTCAATCCCAATTTTAATCTAAGCATGCAAAATAAATAATAATTTAATAAAACTAATTAACAACTAAGATTGTTAAACGAATCTAG
>JAOWAN010000043.1:13035367-13050317 GCA_028566635.1 Lobelia cardinalis | reverse complement strand
AATTAATATTAAAAAAAAAAAAAAAAAAAAAAAAATGCCATTCCCTTGATCCCCTCTTGAACGATAACGGTCATATTTCTTTCCCAATTTGCTAGCCATGGCTAACCCGTGACAGGAGGGGGGGGCGACGAGAAGGAGGAAGGGAGAAGTCAGAAGGGGCGGGAGGGGGGTGGCGACAAGTTAGGATTTGAATAGATTAGGGTTTAGGTTTAGATATAATTTTTTTTAATCAAGGTATAATTTTCAATTAAGGTGTAATATATAATTATATAAGTTATATCATATTTTTAATTTAATATTTTATGATATATTTTTCTCTTTTTTATTAAAAAATAATTTTAATTTTAATCTTAATAGTATATAAGTTATATCATATATTATATAGGGTTAAAGAGGGAGGGATTTATTTGGGGCAGTTTTGTCTTTTTATTACTCTTTGTTAATCAGACAATAATTTCGATTAACTAATATTTCACGAGGGAGCTGTTCTCCGTATGAAATAATACGAGTGGATACTCCCTAAAATCCGAATCCTACGAGGAGTTACCTCTTATAACCCTTTAAAAAATTTACATCTTGCGACACTAAATTGATTTGTTTTGTAAATACCCATTGATTATGTTTAGTATTATATAATTACGATCTGATTAATAGAAATCAAACGGTGAATATTAATGTGTCACCAGGGCAATGATGAATATAAATCATCCCTGCTCTTAAAATAACGGTTATTAATTGTTACCTAATTTTTGAGTATTTTTTTCCAATTTGTTTGGTGCGGAGTCAATCATTCATGTCCGTACACAAACTAGAAAAAGAATACAACGTGGGGAGCTCTATCTTAAACTCTTTCTTCTCTTCTTTCTTATGCTCTAAATGAACGTGAACCCTACCACCCTAGCTAATTCTTCATCTTCTGACTCTCTTATGTCTGTGTGTGTATAAATACATATATATGTGTGTGTGCAAATATAACATTCTTCGCCGGAACACATTACTTCTTCTTCTTCTTGGCCATTCATAGAAGAAGAAAAACCCGAAAAAAGATCTAGTAATCGATTATGGCTAAGTTTAGTAACGTGAAGTTAATAGTATTGTTATTTTTGTTCCTTGCTGCGGCGGCAGCGGAGGCAGCATCAGGCTTTAACTATGGTGATGCACTAGACAAGAGCTTGTTGTTTTTCGAGGCCCAACGCTCCGGTAAGTTACCCCACGATCAGCGCATCACTTGGCGTCGCGACTCCGGACTATCTGATGGCTACCGTCAAGGGGTTAGTTTTGATTGATCCCTCTCTAGTTAGTTTATATGTGTTCAAGGAATCTAAACGAACAAATTTGTTGAGGCTGGGTGGCAATATATTAATTGCATTGCAGGTGGACTTGGTGGGAGGATATTACGATGCGGGAGATCACGTAAAGTTCGGGCTTCCGATGGCATACACCGTGACAATGCTGTCGTGGGGAGCCATTGAGTACGGAAGGGAGATGTTAGAACTAAACCAGATGGGGCATACCTTGGCTGCCATCAAATGGGGTACTGATTACTTCGTCAAAGCTCATCCTCAGCCTAATCTTCTTTGGGCACAGGTACATATATATATATACCCTCATCTACTTTGTAATTGTTGAATATGTCTGAACACTTTGTAATGTTGTATGCTACGTACAGGTTTTATATAGATACAATTTGTAATTGTTGAATATATGTATTTGATTTGCAGGTAGGGGATGGAGACTCCGATCATTACTGTTGGGAGCGGGCCGAGGACATGACAACGCCTCGGGAGGCGTACAAGCTAGACCCGAGCAATCCGGGCTCAGACCTTGCTGCTGAAACTGCTGCTGCCATGGCTGCAGCTTCTCTTCTCTTCAAGCCTTACAACTCTTCCTACTCCAGTTTGCTCCTGGTCCATGCCAAACAGGTATACATATAACTATGGCCAGGCAGCTGATCATACTCATTACATTAACCTTATTTTGATCAAACAGATTAAGTAGTTAACTTCTGATCATCTTTCTGCTTGCAGCTGTTCTCGTTTGCCGATAGATTTAGAGGACTGTTCACGGATTCTATCCCATCCGCTAAAGAGTTCTACACAACTTCAGGCTACTCGGTTAGTTGGAAATAATTTCCCTCCAATGAATTAATACCCGTTTTGCAACATCTTCTTGAACTTATTATGCGCTTGTTTGTCTAATGAAGGATGAATTGTTGTGGGCGGCTACATGGCTGTATCGAGCAACCAAGGATGAATATTACCTGAAATATGTGGTGGATAACGCTGTATCCTTAGGGGGTACCGGATGGGCTGTGAAAGAGTTCTCTTGGGATAACAAATATGCTGGCGTCCAAATCCTCCTGTCCAAGGTGATTTAACTGTTCGAATTTTCACTTGGCTTCGTGAAATCTATTAAACCACGATGGATTTCAGAATATACTTTCTGTTTATGAGGTGAAATCGTCACAAATGGATGCAGGTGCTGTTGGAGGGAGCTGGTGGAGCGTACACTTCCGTGTTGTCCCAGTATAAGGCTAAGGCTGATTACTTCGCTTGTGCTTGCCAACAGAAGAACGATGGCTACAACACCCCCATGACTCCAGGTTCGTGCTGTGAACACAATTTAACTCATGAAATATTTGGCCGAGAAGGGTTTCCCTTGACGCAGTACAACCTTCTTAATACACAGGAGGTTTACTCTACTTGCACGAATGGAACAACTTGCAGTACGTTGCTTCTGCTGGATTTCTTCTTGCTGTCTACTCCGATTACCTCTCTGCAGCAAAGGCAGTGCTCAAGTGTCCGGACGCCCAAATTCAACCCCACGAGCTTTTCGCTTTTGCTAAATCGCAGGCATGTGTACACTTTCCCGAGGAGAAATACTCCTTCCATTTCTTTTTAAGTGTCGTGTTTCTTTTTCCCTTAGACGTAGAGGGGCTGCTCTAGACTCGCAACTTTTGAGAAACAGGGGAAAAAAAAAATTACTGACAGAGGGAGTATGAAATAAGTACTCGAATCATTGAACTGAACTACGTCTTTGTTTTCGTTTCAGGCTGATTACATTCTTGGTAAGAATCCAAAGTCCATGAGCTACTTAGTTGGCTATGGCCAAAACTATCCCATTCATGTCCACCATAGGGGTGCTTCCATTGCTTCAGTATCCGTTCTGCATTCAATGGTTGGGTGTGTACAAGGATTTGATACATGGTACCGCCGTCCCCAAGGAAACCCTAACGTAATCTATGGTGCCCTGGTTGGAGGCCCCAACAAAAACGATGAGTTTTACGATGATCGGTCCAATTATGAACAATCCGAGCCTACACTATCTGGAACTGCCCCTCTTGTCGGACTCTTCTCAAAGTTACAGAGCACGAATGCCGCCGGTAACACTGAAGAGACAACCACATCATCCTATCATAATCAATCGCCAATACCCTCCTACCATACAACTCCAAAAGTCCCGGTGGAATTCTTCCACTCCATAACTGATTCATGGACTGTTGGGAGAATGACTTATTACCGGCATAAGGTGGTTGTGAAGAATGTATCTGAAAAACCGATCACAGATTTGAAGCTGGTGATCGAAAATCTGTCAGGATCGCTATGGGGTCTCAGCCCAACTACGGAGAAGAACACCTACGAGCTCCCACAATGGCTCAAAGTACTGAAACCGGGTTCTGAATGCAGTTTCGTATACATTCAAGGCGGCCCTCAAGCTAAGGTTTCCGTTCAAGGATACCATTAACTTCAGTGCATCAGTTGATTCCCTATTCAAATACGGGGTTAATCAAGGAGAAAAATTTTTCAGCCTATGAAGATGGCTTCGTGACTTTGACACACACATCCGTGACTAAAAATCTTTGATTCATGATTGTAACTGGAAATTTTTACAATTGTATTTAAAGTTCATTCCACTAGTTTTCACCTTAGTTTCCCACGGCACAAGATTGCAAAATCAATATTGAGAGCCAAATGCTGCCCTAAGTGTTACCAATTCTTCACATAGAAATATTCAGTATGTGGGAGTAAGAGATCAAAGTTAACTTGTAGAACTCTGCCTCAGCTCCTTCATGATGCCATAAAATCCGAAATACACACATTACCCGGTACTCCGCCATCTCTATATTCGTCGTATCGATCTAAACCAAGCACTTTTCTCTGCATAAAACTGGTCATAAACTCGCAGGTTCCATCAGATGCACAAATCATATGGAATCTCCTGAAAGCACAGGATCCTGCACAGTGAAGACTGGACCAGCATTCAAAGAAGGAAGGCTCCAGTAAGAACCCTTATGGTCCACACAGCAGCTGTGCCATTTTATTCTGTAAGAACCTGAAGGAAAAGCTGAAATATCAAGCAAGCATGTAGAGAAACCTTGACCTTTCTCGTTTGGTTCCAAACAAGCATATGTTTCCACAAATCCAGAATTACGATTATAGTTTCTGTCGTGAGTACCACTAGTTTTGGTACACCCAGAAACATGTCGCACTAGCTTTTCATTCAACTCTAACATGTCATCAGATTCCCAATCCTGATAATCCAACTCTGCTTGAGTTTTCTTTTCTCCACTAAGACAAGGTAGCAGAAAAGTGGTTCTACAATGAAGGACGCAATATAGTTTGGTTAGCTGAGCTTGAAAATCTGAAGGGATATTGCTCAGTTGAAGGCAAAGGTTCAGTGATAGATGGAACCCTGCCATCACCAATATACCGTCTTCATTTTCCCAGTTTCTGTTGGAGGCAAAGAGCTGAGATGCAACAAAGGGCCTGAAAATTACAATACATCTTCAAAAATTAGAATGCTCGAACAAAATCTCTAACCAGATGATTAAACGATTAATAGTTATTTGTGTAGCCTAGAGTCATAGATGTAAGGGATTAGAAAGGAGAAGACAGTTTTCCCCTAGTTTCAGTTCTTACTCTGGCGCAACATTACAATCGACGGATACTCAACACTAGTTCATGATGCAAATGAATAACAACCAAAATGAGTGTGTGTGCGTGCGTGTAGCACAATCAAGCTTGTCCAACATCAGTAAAGTACACTGTAGCTTCATCCCTTTCGCTTGAGCACAATAAAATGAGGAGAAAAAGGTTCACACTAAAAAGAGATGTCATGCTGATGCAGACTACTTCTCGAGTATAACAAGAGTTATGACTCTTTGATACCATACTTGATAACCCCAAATCATCATGTTTATAAAAATATGTAGAGAAGAGGCATGGTCACATAGGCAACTTCATGTAAAAGATTTGTTAGGCAGAGTTTACATGGAAAACGCACTTTCACTGCATGTTAAAAGAATTGTAAGCATACCTTACTCGGAAAAAGTGATTGGGAATCCGGAAGGGGATGTTCAACCATTTCACAATGATGTTTAACAGCAGCTGCAAACCATTATTAGTTATTCGTGATGAAGCCACATTGTCAACATCGACACTGTTTGCCTCATTTAGTAAACCGACAACTCCACAAACAGCAAATCTGCCGACCTTAACCATACTGCGTACTTCATAAGCATTTTCCAATTTTTGAACTCTGGATTGCGAGATAGAGCAAGTCCTTGGCTGTCCACAAGGTTTCAAAAGTGACCACAGCTGTTTGCTGGTTTCATGAGCTATATCCCAGAGTCGTGTTGCTAAGTCTTGTATTAGTACAACATGTAAGCTCATCACAGAATTCTCTACACAGTTTGCTGAATAACGTAACTTTGGAAAGGTAAAAGTGAATTCTGTACTAAAGGCCAATATTGAACAGCTTAACGCCAGTGCTGAAATGATCATTGAGCTTTTGGGACCCATTCCAATAAAAGAGGTAGCAACTAGATCAAATTCTCTTGCTAGTTTCTGCAAGCGGCTGGACATCCGTCTAAGTGAATAAGTCAACGAGGTAATTTCTTGCGCACATCCTGAGCCCTGAACAACACTTCTTGCCTTTAGTTGTCCATCACTGCTAATGCTATTGTGTGCCAATGTAACTGTACCCAAAAGGTTAAGTATATCAACCACAGTCTCCAGAACTTTTGCCCTTAGAGCCAAAATCCATTTTTGGAACAAAAAAGGACTAGATTTTACCATGATAGCACCCAATGTTTCCCGTGAAGAATGAAGAATCTTACAAGCCCTGAGGAGAATGTCAGTACTTTTAGTTGAAGTAATCTCACAGTTAAGGTCTTCGCATGTTTCTTGTAAATCACCTCCTAGAGGTAAAATGGATCTTCTGTTAGACTCCAACCAATTTAAAAGAACTCTTCTTGCCTTCGGTAAATTTAGATATTGGACTTTCATCTCAGAATAAGCACACAAATGCAAGGAGTTGAGCCAGCAATGACAGGAATCTGATTGAACCATTGTTATCAGTTGTCTGAATATAAAAGCAGCTGTGAACCATGCTCCTTGAGTTGCTGCACACTTTCCAGCCTTGTAAGCAGACCAGTAATTTTTTCCCTCCAAAATCTTCATTGCGCCCTCAAGAACACGCATTTCATGCCGAGCAATGTCATCACAATCAGAAGTATTCAGGTTTCTTTGTTGATTATTTTTTCCATCAGTTTCATTCAATATGCCATGATATGCAATATGAGGATGCAACAAAAGGGAGTAGATAGTGTGCAGATAGCCATCAAACAAGCTGCAGCGATGTATGCATTCATCCAGAAGCTTCACAACATTTTGGACTTGGGGAGTGATGGCACCAGTTTTGGCCAAGTTTTTGAGGCAAAAAGCAGCTACTTTGGATAGATAAAGCACAAGCTTTGCCGTAATGAATATTCTGCCATCCCTTCCAAACTCTATTAAGTCATGGTCTGTACAGTTGATTTTTCCCGAACCCATAATTCCATTATCCTTATTCACAAGATAATTGATATATAAATAGATCTTATCCAGCACAAAACCACATAGTTCAGGACATTCTTCAACCAGAAACTGAATGAGGCTGAGCAAGCTTCGGATCTCTAAATCCAATTCCAGGTGAGGCTGATGAAGATCCGACTGCAACTTCGGCATTAAGGAAATCCGATCCATGACAAACGAGATTGCCTTAGAAGCCATAGTGGAACCTACTCCATCTAAGGCCATTTCCATTCTTCCTGTGAACCTCCAAGATATACTAGACAAAACATGGATGGCTGACAGTCTATTTGAGATTATTGGAGATTGCATTATAGTCTCGGCAATAGTCAAAATCTTGGTGAAACATTCAAGCATGTCCGAGCGACCAAGACTGGGTAGCTTATATAGAAGGATCTGCAAATTAAATCCCACACGTTAAAATCACTAATATAACAGTTTTCTACAGGAAAATAAACCATCTCAACCACATCATATAAACCTTATACAAAATCTGCAAGGCTTCAAGCTGCAATGTAGGTGGAAATTCGGCTTCGTCAAACACATTGAACAATGTGTAAATCACATCTGTAGTGATAGAAACATGACACGCTATTTTTGCAGAGATAAAATGTAGACATTTCAATGATGTAGCTCGTAAACGTGGCGTTCTTTCTTGGGTAAGATATGACAAGAGCAGGTCTACCTGCACAGAAAAGAAGGTATACTGTTATTCGATGCATATAACATGAAGAATAAAAGCAAAAAATCTCTTCTAGACGATATCACCATAGTTCTGTTTCAGTATGTTTCACAGATTAAGTCAACTCATCAAACTAGATACGCTGTTCAGATCCACTCAATTTTGCACCTCATCTTACCCAATCAGGACACATAAAAACTCAAAGAACAAGAGATTGGAACAGGCACCTGTCCAGAAATCAACTTTGCTGATTTGGAAGAAACTTTAGAAAGGGAAATGAGCATTGCAATCAAGAAATCCTCTTCTGCCGAATATCTAACCAGCTTTAAACCATTCTGCAATGAGCCAATAATGAGTCCAACAATATCATCCATGCAGTTTAATGTAAGCATCAACTCGTATATATTTGTACATCCATAAATACATGTTTTCATGTATTCCTATATCTTTGGTATCTACAAGCAAGGAACAAGTAATTGTAAGTGAATGAAAATCATATGCCAATGAAAGGTAAAAGCTTGTTGAAGACAATAAGCACCAGTCAAAGCAAGCAAAAGACAGTATCATAATATGCCTAATGGTCATTTTGTTTCAATTCAGAGGGCAAGCTTTGACACTGCTGTAAATTACTCCATTATTGGTAAATCATAACGCCAGAAAACCAAAAGTTCCAACAGCTCCAAGCAGGAAGCAATGAAGGAACGAATGAGTATGTGATGCAGATGTACTAGCAATCAAATACATGAATCGTCTGGAACAGAAGCAGTCAAGGTGAGCTTAAGATGTTTTAAGGAAATTCAGTGAACTTAATCTTGTTGAAGTTTTCCTAAATAAAGTGATACATGAACTCATGGAGTGTCTAGGTGCATGGTGTGTTTTCTTTTCTTTTCTACTATAAATAAGAGTCCTGTATGAATGTAAAAGGGGACTTGAATTAATAGAATTGAGAGTTATTTCTTACTTCCTAAGTAATTTCAGTACTTAGATGCCTTTGTTCCTATTATTTTCTCAATAGAATTTCAATAGGCTTCAAAGAAGGTTGATTCATCGGTGAGCCAGATTCATCCCAAGACGTCCACTGCATCAGTTGGTATCAGTAGCCTGCGTTCGCTTCCTATGGCACGTAACAGGGGACGTGGTGGTCGAGGCCGTGACGCAAATGTCTATGAGCGTGATGAAATAGCCTGATTGACTCGACAGGTGGAAGCTCTTATGCGTGAGAATGCCGAGCTATGATCTCAGCAACAGCGCGGCACTCCATCGCCTCCATCATCTGTATCGGGTAATATTATTGGTACAGAAGAAGGAGATTTCGAAAATCCATATGCAGGGACCGGATTGCAGGGGCAAGGCCCGTTAAGAAGAGCGCAGAACGAATACTTTGGAACGCACAGATGGGAGACTGGGATTAGGATGGATATTCCTGAGTTCCAACATTGCAGGCGGAAGAATTGCTTGAATGGTTTGCTGCGACAGAGGAAATTCTTGACTTTAAGGAAGTTCCGGAGATAAAGAAGGTTGCTCTTGTCACCACTAAGTTTCGTGGGAGGGCAGCTGCATGGTGGCAGCATGTCAAGAGTACCCGCATAAGGCAGGGCAAGGAGAGAATAACATCTCGGGAGAAGTTAAAAAAAACACATGCGCGCAACTTTCCTACCACACAATTATGCAAGCACATTGTACCAATAATTCCAAAATTTAAAGCAAGGCAGCAGGTCTGTAAGTGACTATACCACATAATTTTACTAGTTAGATCTTTACAACGATCTTTCTAAATCCAATGAGCAGAAGGTTGCACGATATATCGGGGGATTGCATCCTCAAATTCAAGAAATCCTTTGCTGGACTTGTTTTATGTGCCGGAGGCACAACGAAGAGCAGAATATTTAGAGAAGCAGTTTGCTCGGAAATCAGGGGGTTCATTGTGGCCAAACGGCGGGGGTGGTCGGCGTGCATCTGCAAATTCATCTAAATTTAACCCCCAAGACAGTACTACGGCAAAACCTCCATCTGCAGCCCAGAATAATAGCTTTGGCATTGGTTCTAGCGGGGTTTGTTGTTTTAAATGTGGAGAGCATGGACATAAGGCATCGGAATGTCGAAAAGGCGAAAGGTCATGAAAGAACATCCTTGTGGAAGCTGACAGCGAGGTAGTCAATGAAGGATTGGAGGAAAAGCCTTCTTATGATACAGACGAAGAACTCGTGATCGGTGACAGCGGTCCACTTCTAGTCATGAGAAGGGTATGTTTTGCCCCTCGTGAATCCGATGCAGCACGGTGGCTTCGTCATAATATTTTTCAATCAACATGCACCATTGGCGGGAAGGTATGTAAGTTTGTGATCGATTCCAGTAGCTGCGAGAATGTAATATCAGATGAGGCAGTAGAAAAATTCTCTCACAACGGTAAAACACCCCCATCCTTATAAACTCTCTTGGCTACAAAGGATGTGAAGTAGCAGTGACCAAACAATGTCTAGTGTCATTTTCCATTGGGATGAAATACAAGGATCATGTTTGGTGTGATGTAGTCAAGATGGACGCATGTCATCTTTTGTTGGGGCGGCCTTGGCAGTTTGATAGAGGCGTTTTTCATGATGGGAAGGCGAATACATACAGCTTTATGTTTAACACCAAAATACGCCTCCTCCCAAGTGGAGAGCCACGTAACAAGCCTCAAGCGGAGCAGGGTTCAAGTCTTTTGGCAATAAAACAGTTCGAGAAGGAGATAAAGAAGTCTCGGATGATATATATTAATTTTGGTGTTGAGAGTAGTAAAGGAGAATTGGTTCCAAATGAAGCTAAAGCGATAATTGAGGAATTTCAAGATGTATTTCCTGCTGACCTGCCTCCAGAACTACCTCCGTTCAGGAGAATTCAGCACCCAATTAACCTCGTTCTCGGTTCCAAGTTACCCAATCGCCTGCACTATCGCACGAGTCCAAAGGAGCACGAGGAGTTGAGCCGACAAGTAGAAGAATTGCTAAAGAAAGGGAACGTGAGGGAGAGTTTTAGGCCATGTGGTGTACTGGCACTGCTCACACTAAAGAAAGACGGAACCTTGCGCATGTGTGTTGACAGTAGAGCAATAAATAGGATAACCGTGCTATAGCTTCCCCATTCCGCGATTGGATGACATTGGATCAGTTAAGTGGGGCAACCGTTTTCAGTAAATTGGACCTTAAATCTGGGTACCATCAGATCCGAATTCGCGAAGGAGACGAGTGGAAGACGGCTTTTAAAACACGCAAAGGTCTCTACGAATGGACGGTCATGCCTTTTGGCCTATCAAATGCTCCCAGCACCTTCATGCGCATTATGAATGAGCTCTTCCGTCCTCATATTGGTAGGTATGTAGTGGTTTATTTTGATGATATTCTTGTATCCGGTGTCAACCTCGAATTGCATCAGCAACATCTAAGGAAAGTTCTTTCACTGCTGCGAAAAGAGAAATTCTATGCAGCCATCAACAAATGTGCTTTCATGAGGGATCAGGTACTATTCCTTGGGTACGTGGTTTCGAAAGATGGGATACATGTCGATGAATCCAAGGTAGAAGTCATTCGACACTGGCCATTACCCAAGAATATTCACGAGACACGCAGTTTTCATGGTTTAGTATCATTCTATCGGAGGGATTATTGACAGAAGACACGAACGACGGCTAAGATCATTCACAAACCTTATTGACAGAAGACACGAACGACGGCTAAGATCATTTTATCAGAGGCATTATTGACAGAAGACACGAACGACGGCTAAGAGCATTATTGACAAAAGACACAAACCTTTCAAGATTTGTTGCAGACCGATCCTTATTTCTCAAGAATTCTTAGCGATGTTCAAGACGGTAAGAGGTCTGAATATCTTATTCACGATGGGTTTTTGTTTAAAGGAAACCAACTTTGTATTCCCGAATGTAGTCTTTGTGCCGGAATCATTAGGGAGCCCACAATGAAGGGCATGTCGGAAGAGACAAGACGCTACAGCTGATAACTAATTCTTACTTTCGGCCTTCTATTCGACGCGAAGTCTCCAAATTCGTGGACGGCTGTTGAATTTGTCAAGTCTCCAAAGGAACTGCTACTAATGCTGGATTATACATGCCGCTCCCTATGCCCAATTGGGCAGATGTTAGCATGGACTTCATATTAGGACTCCCGAAAACACGAGGAATTGACTCAATTTTTGTTGTTGTTGATAGGTTTTCAAAAATGAGTCATTTTATTGCTTGCAAGAAAACCTCTGATGCCGGTAATGTGGCCCATCTGTATTTTAAGGAGGTTTATCACTTACATGGTCTACCCTTACCATTGTTTCTGATAGGGACACACGCTTTTTCAGTCACTTTTGGCGAAGTTTGAGGCGGCTCACTAACACTTCTCTCAATTTCAGTAGTGCTTACCATCCCCAAACTGATGGGCAAACTGAGGTTGTAAATTGTTTAGTAGGGAATCTACTTCGCAGCCTAGTCGGTTATCACTTGAAGTCATGGGATCAAAAATTGTTACAAGCCGAGTTTGCCTATAATCACTCTGCTAGTCGTAGCTCCGGATTTAGTCCATTTTTTATCAACTATGGCTATGAACCACGAGCTCCTATAGACCTGATCCCAGCTCCAGATTTGAAGCGTATACACGGGAAGGATTTCATCTCAAGAATCCGAGACATTCATAAGACCGCACAACAGAATTTACTTGAAGCAACTATCAAGTACAAGCAAGCAGCTGATGCCAAGCGTCGATTTGTGGAGTTTGCGGTTGGAGACTATGTATGGGCTGTTCTTACGAAAGATAGATTCCCAGCGAGCGAGTATAACAAGCTCTCTGCTCGGAAGATTGGTCCCTTAGAAATAATTGAAAAGATCAATCCTAATGCTTACCGTTTGAAACTACCAAGTCACATCCGTACGTCTGATGTTTTCAATATCAAATATTTGATTCCATATCATGGGGACAATGAAGATGATGATGCTATGAAATCGGGGGCGAATTTTCTTCAACCCGGGGAGGATGATGCAGATGTACTAGCAATCAAATACATGAATCGTCCGGAACAGAAGCAGTCAAGGTGAGCTCAAGAGGTTTTAAGGAAGTTCAGTGAACTTAATCATGTCGAAGTTTTCCTAAATAAAGTGATACATCATACATGAACTCATAGTGTGTCTAGGTACATGGTGTATTTTGTTTTCTTTCCTACTATAAATAAGAGTCCTGTATGAATGTAAAAGGGGACTTGAATTAATAGAATTGAGAGTTATCTCTTATTTCCTAAGTAATTTCAGTACTTAGATGCCTTTGTTCCTATTATTTTCTCCATAGAATTTCAATAGGCTTCAAAGAAGGTTGATTCATCGGTGAGCCGGATTCATCCCAAGACGTTCACTGCATCAGTATGAATGCTCAACAATCTACTCAAATCTCAGAAGAGGTCACATTCTAAGGCCTCTAAACCTGAGTCATAACAGGAAAGCCTAATAAGAACCAGACTTTGAGCAAAAAATATGTTGCCAGATAAAAGTAGACACAGTCAGATAGAGGAAAATGATGGACAAGAGTTAAGGAGATTGCCAACAGGGTTCCATCAGACTTATTTAAGAAATAACAATAACCGCCTAAAAGTCTTACTCCTCTCCCAGTTGACGAAACCAAAGGTGGGAGCATATGGTGACAAATGAGCACAAGAGATGGAGAATATGAGGCTCTTCAGCCAAGTTTCTAGGAATGAGCAAGCCACTGCTATTACACAAAGAGAAACAGAAGCTTCATAATCCTAAGAGGTCTTATAGAAGTATCATCATCTCATAAAGCAACTTTATATCATTATACTCCTAAAAGGAACGCGTGAATAAAATATTAAGTTAAGCATCATTCTCAATGGGTAAGTTTGGGCAGCCATGGCCTGTGTCAGTTACACAAACTAATACAACATATATTTTCATGCATTATGTGCTTATTTTGGAATGAAAAAGAAGGCATAAAAGAAGAAGAACCTCGTGAGCTCTATTTGCAAGTGAAGATGAACATCCAAGTTTAGCGAAAGCATGTGCTCCTGCGAGCCTAGCAGCCACTGATATTTCGGATGATGACATCAGATTAACAAGTATCTCTAGGAAAACGGAAGCAAAGTCATCCGACAACTCACAAAAGCATCCTGCAGCAAATAAAGAGGCCTTTACCTACAAAAGCCATCTGTTAGTTTAAAACTGTCTACTTAATCAATGTATTGAAGAGTGGAAAACAGCAATAACATGAGAAGTAAATATGAAAACTAAGACAAAGTAATACAATAACAATTTTTATGGTCAAAGACATAAGCAATGCTGACACAGGTTCATACAATATTACCTGTAAACACAACAATTTGGTTTGTGGAACGAACACGGGAACAAGGCACGTCATATAGTCCAAAATACGATGACAGGAGTAGCTTTATGGTGAAGCTGTAATTCAAGATGCTTAGTATTTTATCCTAGAAAAATTGAAATTACTTTTATAAATTTGTTAATTTGGAGACAATCAGGTAAAAGTAAGGCAAACATTACCTTTAAATGATGTTATGTAGATCAGTACTACTACAGCAGAGCAAAGACCAATGTTTTGGAACATTTTAGTATTCTCGGAAAGAAGTGTACAAGTTTTTGAAACATTCTTACCAAACCGCAACTTGGGGCAGTAGAACAATCTGGTGGCTCTGCCCCAAGCACATGTATGGGCTCACGTTATGCAAAGATACCCCAAGGAAATGCTTCGTAAAGACTCGCAACTAGGAGCACAGAAAATTATGATTTGACACCAAAGAAGCATCTACAATGCTCAAGCAACCCCTTATCCCCAAGCAGAATTCTGGTTCACGCGCCATTGAAGATACTGACCATAAAACCCACTTTATAAAGTAAAACATGTTCTCTCCATCTCAAAATGAGTGCCTCTCTTTTGCATGATAATGGGAAGAAAAAAAAGTTGCTTAAATTGGGATGAAGGTAGTAGTGTACTTCAAAAGCATAAGTTCTTGAAAATATCAGATCTGTCATCAAATATCCATTATAATAATGTTTAGCAACAAGGATTATACCAAAACTCCCACACCTTTGTTTTTACAGAAGCCCTGTTTCATATTTCAGAATTTCAAGCTGGTTATAACCAAAAATAATCTTACATGGAAGAAAAAGGATGGATAAAGATATCACACCAGATAGTTTGCTTGCAAAGATGAAAAGTTGCAGCTGATCATAAAAACAAAGGATGAAAACTTGGAAGCTCTGCTTGAAAAAAACTCAGAAACAGAATCCAACACTTGCAACCAACCCCATATCACAACAAAATATTGGATAGGCCAACATAAGCTACATTTACAGAGAGGTTCAGACTTTGATTATGGACCAGGATGTCAAATGTACGCCACAACCCCCCCCCCC
>JAOWAN010000043.1:12982141-13020137 GCA_028566635.1 Lobelia cardinalis | reverse complement strand
ATATTATCTCGGTTCGGTTCGGTTTGAAAAATGTAATATCACGGCTAAACCGCAACCAAACCAATATTCTCGGTTTTTATAGTTTTAGAAACCGAAACCAAACCAATATATTGGTTCGGTTTTTTTCGTTCGGTTTCGTCGGTTTAATTCGGTTGGTTCGATTTTACATTTTTTTTGCTCAGCCTAGTGGTTGGGTGTTGATGGTGGTGGGTGTTGATGGAGGGTAAAATAGTCTTCTAACTAATTAATATTTTACATTGAAATGTTTTCATTGCATTTTGACCATTTTTTTTGGATGAAGGCCAACTGAGTTAACGTCAGGGGCTATCCCTCACCAACTAAAGTACAAGGAGCTCAAACCTCTAGCCCGTGAACCACAGGGGTCTCCAAATTAAACCCAAATTATTTTGGGTTTTTAGTTTTATTACCCTTCTAATTTGCATTTTGACCCGAAGTACAAAAGAAATTTGTCCGAGTATTTTCCCCAAAATTTAAAGAAGTTTAATTGGGTCACCAAGTCATTTTATCATTATTTTAAATTTTTAATTTTTTATATGTCCCATCATTATTTTTTTACTTTAATTATTATAAACTTTAATTATTACAAAAAAAAAAAAAATCAAATCAAACCGTCTTGAATTACTGACCGCCTTAAAAGCAAATTCTTCACTCTTTTTCCCTCTTCCTGGTCTTCCCTCCCATGTCATCCAGGTATATAAACAACGCGTAAACACAGATTCCCGACTTAAATTTCGATTCAAAATTCCACAATGAGATTTCATCAAATTCAGACACAACATAGGGATGGTTTGACCAACATAGACTGACCAAACCGCCAGCGGCTATGGATTTCCCGTCGCAGTCGACGACGGCGTCGGAATCGCTCTTCTTGGAGGATTTCGGGCAGAAGGTGGATCTAACGCGTCGAATTCGGGAAGTATTGGCGAACTATCCGGAGGGGACGACGGTGTTGAAGGAGCTGATACAGAACGCGGATGACGCTGGGGCCACCAAGGTCAGGCTGTGCTTGGACCGCCGGGCGCATGGCACCGAGTCCTTGTTGTCGGACAAGCTGGCACAGTGGCAGGGCCCTGCTTTGCTGGTGTATAACAATGCCGAGTTCACCGAGGATGATTTCGTTAGTATTTCCAGGATTGGGGGCAGTGGTAAACAGGGACAGGCATGGAAGACCGGCCGGTTCGGGTAAGTAGGATTTACATTATGCTTTACTCAAGTCTCTCATATTCAAAATGAATCTGTTTCTATTTTCTTTTTAAAGTTTCGTTTTTTCCATTTGTTTAAAAATTGTTGGTACTTGTAATGACTGTATAATCTGAGTTTTGTGTGCCGGTGTAAAATTAGTGCTCCTCTATCCCAAAACGAAGTGTTTAATTTTCCTTATTGGAAAATGACTCAAGACATTATCAAAATTATCAAATTACTCCATCCGTTCCAGTCAAATAGTCCCTTTAAAAGTTTAACTTTTTAATTTTGTACTTTTACAGTTTACTACTTTATGTTTTTTATGAATCAACTCACTTACATGAAAAATGAAGTTACTGAACTCAAGTTTGCCGTAAAACTATATTTCCTTTACAATATGTGAGTGAGCTGTCATATTTTGAACGTAAAAGGTTTTTCTTTTGAGAAAGACAAATGTTTACAATTTAATTTTTGAAAGTGGACTCTTTGAATATGTGTCTTAATATAGAATAATGATTTTTTTGCCCAAAAGGAGGGAGGAGAATTATTTAATAGATTTGTAAAATGCAGAAACTTATTTTGCAAGGTGCACTACACTACTTATCATGCATTACTTTGATCTTAGCAACACTTCAATGCACATTAAAATGTTGTGGATTCGGTATTTTGTTGTTAGCATAGTATTCTTCTGATATACTAAGGCTCTTTATCTATGCTTAAAAGTTACTTTCTTAGTTTCAGTAAAATATTTAGGCAATCATTTTTCTTTTTGACGATTTGATTTAAAGTTTGAACTATGTAAATGTCTCACTATCACAAAATTATGGAAGTTACAGTTTAAATTGAGTTTTACTACTATAAGAAACTTGTTGCTTAAAACTGGGTAAGTGTATATTGAATGTTGATTTGCTATATGCTCGTATTTGACTTTCTAACTAATAGGAATTTCTATATCACCTTTTGAATCTCGAGTGCGCCTGAGGGAAGGGGTCAAGGGGGTATTACTTTTATGCCGTTTTTGTTTCAGTTTAAGTGGAGCTGTTGAAAAGTGAATAGACGACAACTGAGTTGAATTAATGTTTTGTGCTAAGAATAGGATAATGGATGTTCTAGTTTGTCTGTCTCTCTTTATGGTGTGTGCTATGGAACTATAAACGATTATTATAACAATATTTTTGGTGCACGGATTGTTCACGTGGTAATTGGTATACTAGTTGATCAAAATGTTTTTGCCTAGGGAAGTTAAGTAGATCTGTATCAGTATCATTGTTAATTCAGAGTGAGATTGTTGCTTTTATTGGTACTCAAGCCCAATTGAATGAAGGAAATTGAGTGCTAACTTCCGTTTTCCAGGGTTCTCCTGCCCTTACTCAACGATAGTTTTTACTTTCTAGCCGTACTTTCTTTTTTCCAAAACTCTTATTTACATCCCCACTCAAGAAATGTTTCACAACTAAGGGCCGCCTTCTCCCACTATGCCACAAAGAACTGCTTGGATATAAACGATGTTAAACCATGTTTGTGTGATTGGACATGAATTCCTACTATCACCAATGGATAATGTGGGGTGAAAATCTTTACTGCCGCCTTCAAGAAAGACCGCAAGTGTAACATTCCGAGTTCGAAAACCCGGTTCGCTACCAGACCCGACAACTAGCCCACACAACCGCATCTTGGGTAACAATCCATCCTAGGCAACCCAAAAGTCCATGGATGATTTCATGCTAGATGGGTAGCAGAGGGCTACACATAAATTATACGAAATCTTCCTATCTCTCCGATGTCAAAATGTGGGTTGTTACTTACTCCCGTATCAACTCCTTGAGGAGCCGTCAAGGCCGAACCAATACCAAGATCGTTTCCCCCGGGCGAGCCCAAAAGCCTTATGATCGGGGATCCACTCTCATACCAACTGTAATGACCTGAGCCCGGAAACTTAGTCCCTTACCAGACCTTTCAACTAGCCCACACTTAGCACCGTATCTTGGGTCAATGAACCATCACATGCGATCTAAAAATCCATGGATGATTCATGATTGGTACCGGATGTGATGAGAGACCCTTAATCGATGAACGATCAAGAACCCTTTCTCCAATGAAAACGAAGGAACGTTAATTGGTAAGGTTTGGGTGAATGGCTAATTGACCCAACAAACGCGATTGTTTGAAAAACCAAAAAGATAATAAAGATCATGAATGCTATTAAACCCCTAGATCTCAATTAACCTAAGAACTCAATAGGGGAATTAATTGTTCAAGAACAAAACTCAAGAACAAAGAATTCAGAATAAACAGAAATCTCACAAAGAGAATTTCTAACAAAGCAAAAGCTTCAACTTTAATTCAATAAACTCAAGATAATTTTTATGGATACAATAAAGGCCTTTATATAGGCTACATAATTGAAATCCTAAGCCAACTATGAAGTATGAAAACTACTAATTTAGAAATACTAGTAAAAAAAGAATTACAATTTAGAAACTAGAAAACCAAATAAGAAACAACTTCTAAACTAGGAACCAAATAGGAAACGAAATTAAGAAACCAATTTGGAAACTAACTAATTCTCCCCTAGCGACGAAAACCTTAACAGAAAAGGAAAAGGCTTGCTGCTGCTGCCGAGCTGAGCCGAGCATGTTGTGCTCGCCTTCCGCGCCGGCAGTTCCCTTAAGCTCGCCCCTTGCTCGCCTACGCCTCGTCGCTACTTAAGGTCGAGCAAGTCGAGCTTGCCTTCCTAACTCGCACCTTCCTAGCCTTGGTTTGTTTGCACCGTGCCTTTAATTCCAAGAGCCTTGCGACCAACAATTTCTTCTTTCCCTTCTTGATCGATGATATATCCTCAATTCCTTTATTGTATTTGGATTCTTGGTCGCAATTTGATTCGTAGAATTTTGGGCTGGGCGGGCTTCCATCAGGATGGGTAGTATATATATATATATATATATATATATATAATAAACCATACGAAGTTCCCTATTTCTCCAATGTAAGAATGTGAGGTGTTACAGCAAGGTTGGTGGATGATTTTGGAGTGTAGAAACATGTGCAAGTGCTCCAGCCAGACCGTGTACATGAGGCAAAGGGTGTCCACATAACCGCTGTTTGCTAAAGTTAGTTTATGGTTGTCAGATTTGAGCTACATATGCGAATAGTCTGGCATGACATGATGGAGGAGCAACTATAATTAACGGTTACCTTCACATAATCCTTTAGCATTATTATTATTTTTTTGATAAAAGAAGAATATCATTAATAGAGAAGTATATTACAAAGAAGGCGGAAAAGAAGTCCACCAAAAGCCATCATATCATACAAAAGCACACAAATTATTGAATAGCAGCTCACCGATCCCTAAACAAATATCCTAAAGACAATCCCCGAAAAGCGCCAAAACTCCTAGTCTAAAGAGAAGACTGCAGTGATCTCCCACAAAAGCGAGAGTGGTAATTCTCGATCTCTAAAAATCTGATAGCAGTATCATTGGTAGTTTTCTCTTATTTAGGGTATTGTGGTAATTAAGAGGTTTTGGTTGGGGGATTGCTTATTTGCTTTCATCAAGGTAGGGGGACAATAGTTGGAAAATAAAAAGGCATACTTTCTCCATTCCAATAAAATTGTCCACATTCCTAATTTGGGTATTTGAAAAACAATGTCCACTTTTCTATTTGAGAATAGGACAAATACCTTCTGTCCACAAACTACATTTGGACCCACCTCTAATTTAATTGAGCAAATAAATTATGGACGAAGTGATTGGGATTAAGATTTTATTGTTGTTGTTGTAAATACTCAATAGATAGTGGACAATTAAATTGGAATGGAGGGATCATTTGTCAAATTGGTGACTCATTATAAGGTAATTAACAACTAGATGATACTTTTATCAAATTCGTTAAAATGGTGATCAAACATTTCAAAAATGCGCAAAAACATGATCGCATTCATTTTCGAGAAGCGAATGGATGGAAAAGGATGTGAGATGGGATAATGCTTTTGGGCATGTTAGCAATGTTCAATCACCATTTTGTCGAATTTGATTAAAATATAATATATTACTACCTCCGTCTCACTTTGCTCAAAATAAGAAAATGGTTGAAAATGTATAACTTTACTAAATACCTCACAGTATGAGGTTCATTATAACCTGAACGTTGAGTCACCAATTTGATAAATAAACAAACACAATAACTAACTAATGGAAAACATCAAAGTCCTGGAAAGAGCTGCTCCGCAGGGAGATCCATTGTTGAAGCCCATAAACAAGGCAAAAACATGTTCTTATCCCGATATGTTGGTTTACATAGCCTGGAGAAGGCAAGTGTACTCAGTTTCTTAGTAATTATAAATGTCGTTAACTGAATGAATAAAATCACAAGTCAATCAAAAACACTGTTGCCGGTAAAAGTCTGGGTAAACAAGTGGATTTTGTTCCAGGGCTTTTTCTTTGAGGGAACATTCTTTCTTTTTCCTTGTGTAGGCTTTCTCACTCTCCTTTACCTGTGATATATTGTGGCATTTCCCATCATAGAATGGAAGAATGACCAAAAAGGGTGTCATTACTATCGCTTAAATTTCAAAACGGCTATTGTACTATTATATTTACTCATTGACTATCGTACTTTACTTTTCATTTCAAAATAAATATCGTACTTTTGACAATTCGGATGAATATAACGGTTGCTAACGGAAATGCCATATGTCAATTTTTGGATCCACATCATCACCTCATCAGATATCAAGTAAGTTAAAATGAGAGAAAAAAAAACTGTTTTGATTTTTCTGTGCAAGAAGAACCCCAAATCTCCAAAACCATGAATCCTTAATTTCAAGTTCCCGATCAAGTTAATTCTCCATCAAATTCCTTCTCAAATCTCATCCCTCTTCTTTTCCTTTCTCCCTCACACCCCTCATGCCTAATCAACAATTGCCACTCTCATTCTCCTCTTCTAGTCTGAAACACAACCCCTCCCCAAGCCTCCATTGAAGCATATACACACTTTCTTGTTTTCTACTCGGTCTCTCTCAGCATCATCTCACCCCTCTCTGTCCAAATCAGATCTTAATTTGAAAATTGCCAAATCCAAAAACTCCACCCATCATGATGTTTAGAATGAGAAGACAGAACTGGGACTGGACGGTGACCAACAGATCCAGGAGTGTGAAGATTCATCCATTGAATCATCACGATCTTAATTCGTCGTCGTTCACCATGAGATGCACAGTACAGTGGCAACACCGCAAGAATTATGTGTCAGTTCTGACAATCTCTTTCCGACGTCCATTGAAGAGATAAAGGAGAAGTTGGTGAGGATGGATTGGGAACAAGGAAGGTGGTGGCTGGTCATGGGTTGCTGTGAATGATGCGCTGTAGGTAACAAAAAAGAGGGGTGGTGTGGGTTAGTTGAGGGAGGGGCTGGTGGAGGGCAGCAACCTCTGGATTTGTTGAAAGAGAAGGGAAATTTGTATTATACATTTTTTTTCTCTTTGATAATGAAGATTAAAAAAAAAAAGCCTCGCTGACTTGGCAGATGAGGTGAATTTCAATTTGCAAGTTAGTCCAAAAGTTAGTTCCGTTATCTGAACAAGTAGTACGGTGCCCATTTTGAAATGAAAAATAAAGTACGATAGTCAATGAGTTTAAAAATAGTACGATACACATTTTGCAACTTTCATGAAAGTTCGGTACCAATTATAGCGTTTTGCCTCATAGAGTTCTTCTTGTACCTTTCTCCCCCATTCTCTTGGCGTATTAATTTGCTTATCAATGCATTATTTGAAAACATATCATATAAACTCTTCTGATAATATTGACAGGTATAATAGAAGAGTTCCCCTTTGTGGTCTCTTGTTTCCCTTCACGTACAATTAGATATACAAATTTCCAAATAGAAGGTTACGTGATCATTTTTGATCAAGTTTAATCAAGCTTTTGGATTCTTAATTACTCCTAAACCTGCTGAATTAAGTACGTGAATTCTTATGAATATTATCTTCTTGCTCCTTTAATCTTTTGATCTTATACACAGTCTTGATAGGCCGTTATATATGCGTATATATAAATATATCTATGTATATATACACATAAATAATAAACCGCCCTACCAATAGGTTGAGGTTAGCTTCCTCCCCGTTTTTTTGCTTGACAAAATTAGCCTCACATTTAATCTATACCGAGCTAATTTTTTAATGGGGTTCGTCGTCCAAGTAAATATTTTTCTCTCTCCTACATAATTATCTCATCTCCTGAAATTTTCCTCGCCATTTCATGATCTGAATCTGGGTTCATTCCTTGCAGGCTTCACATTGGATTTTTAATTTTGCCATGGTTCTTGTAATTTTCCTGGAGAAGGAAATGGAACCACCATTGTACCATTGTCTTCTATTCCCCTACTCCCTCCAAACGATCTGCACCCCACCCAAACAACAAATTTATTGCTGATTAATCATGTCAAAATACCATTGATTCACTGTGAGATTAATAGATACCAGTTTTCTAATCTTCAAATACCATTTATTTGGGGGCAGGATCAAGGTTTGAATACTTTTGGAGGATGTAACTAGTTTCACCATTGCAAGGCTCAATTTCAAATTGCAGTCCTTGAATCCCGGTTGTTTACATTTGCACATTCAGTTCGTAGGGAAAATCGGTCAGACATTTTGGCTGAGACGAGATGATTGATGAGGAGAGAGAATTATTATCTTTTGCACGAAATGTCCTATGAAATTAGTAGGTGTAAAAGAACGTGGGGGCATTTTTCTCCAAAAAAACAATGGGACACCTCAGTCTATTGGTGGGGTGGTTAGGTTTCCCCTAATATATGTATGTATTTTACATATACATACATGTGAATGTGTGAATGTGTATACATATATATACTAGTTCACATATTAAATTTTCTCTTTTCCACTCTATATACACCTTTTTATCAATTAAGTGGACTAATCTTTTACTTATTATTATTATTATTATTATTATTATTATTATTATTATTATTATTATTATTATTAGTGCTTAGTCATGTTTCGCGTTGCAATGGCTTGCTCTTTTCCAGGGTTGGCTTCAACTCAGTCTACCATCTGACTGATCTGCCATCTTTCGTTAGTGGGAAGTATGTGGTACTGTTTGATCCTCAGGGGATTTTCCTTCCAAATGTCTCCACAGCGAATCCGGGGAAGAGAATAGAGTATGCCAGTTCTTCAGCCATCTCAATTTATGAAGATCAGTTTTTTCCGTATTGTGCTTTTGGTTGTGATATGAAAAGTCCTTTCCCTGGAACTTTATTCCGTTTCCCTTTGAGAAATGCAGATCAAGCTGCCAAAAGTAAGCTCTCGAAGCAAGTTTACTTGGAGGATGACATTTCTTCCATGTTCGCCCAGCTGTACAAAGAAGGAGTTTTTGCGCTTCTTTTTCTTAAAAGCGTACTTTCTATCGAAATGTATATATGGGATGCTGGAGTACCTGAACCTCGGAAGATTTACTCCTGCTCTATCAACTCGCCCAATGATAATACAATTTGGCATCGGCAAGCACTTCTAAGACTATCGAAGTCCACAAATTCTTTGGATCATAAGATGGATGGCTATTCGCTGGACTTCTTAAGTGAGCAAATTATCGGGGATCAGTCTGAGAAGAGGATTGATACTTTCTACATAGTGCAGACAATGGCATCAGCTTCCAGCAGAATAGGTTCTTTTGCTGCGATTGCGTCTCGAGATTATGACATACACCTGCTGCCTTGGGCTTCAGTTGCAGCTTGCATCTCAGTTAATTCATCTAGTGTAATGCTCATTGCTTTATTCTCATTGTTGCACTGCCTCGTCCATTTCTCTCTTACTCTCTCTGAAAAGAAGTGACACCTTTTTCTTCCTCTATGTTCAATGCCAAAGTAGTTCTGCACCATGTTTGTTCCTTTAAGGATCTTTGAAGTGCTCAATTTTTCTGATGCATATTAACTGCGATAAATATCATCACTCATATTCTTCATTTGCTTTTATGCTGCCCAGAGATTCTAAATGAGTAGAGAAAACTCGAGTCTGAACTGCATAGTGGGAATGGATTTTAGATTGTAATTGGTATTTTGGACCAGCCATTTGTTATGACCATCTCTTTCTATGTGCATATAGGAGACAGGCTAGATATACAACTGAACTGCTGAAATTTAACGACGACTAACCAATGTGAAGTGCAACACCTGCAGAACCTGGAGGGACCTATGAGTGATCAGTTATATAACCCTCTCTCTTGAGTATTTGATACAAATAACGCAAATAACATGCAAAGTAAAAGTACGCTTGTTATGGATTATGGTTTGCTTAGCACGAGTTATCTTTTGTTACTGTACATTTTTCATTGGGAAGTCCGAAATCCATCTTTTCGCGTTTAAAGTCCATACCCTTACCCAGCTGCTCCCAATCCGGTAACGGATTAAGTTGCATTAGGTAGTGTGACAACTCGCATAACATTTTGTCAGTTCACTACGAACATGAATTACCCCTTAGAAATTGGGACAACGGCTGACTCCAGAATTTAATTTGGAAGTCCTCCTGAACTAGAAGAAATAAGAAGACGGAGCAGACAGCAGTCTCATAGTGCTTTTAAATTCCCTTGTTTTGCTTTTGGTTTGGAGGACGAGCATTTAATCTCCAAGGGTTGATCCAGAGTTTGCTGTTGTAGGGTTGATTACTGTATCTACAAAGTTTTGTTTTTGTCGAGCGAAATCCTATATCTATGAAAGGGATTTCTTACATAGGCGGATAAGGGGGCTGCTCAGCAATGCAACTGTTATAAGTTGAAGTTGCAATCAATCTTTTGTGAATTTGCTAATGAGTTCCCTGCCAGTCTCAGCCTTGAAACCTTTCAGTACTTAACCATTTATGAAAATGCTAAGGGTTCATTTGGGAGTATGACTTCAGGTTTGGTTTTGGGTTTTTTGATTTTTTTGTTATTGGTTCCACAATCTTTCTTTCTATCTCTTTTGTTATCATAAACCCGAACCAAAAAGCTCACTCCTCAATGGTCCTAAGTTTTGGTATTTTGTTTAATGATTTTGCATTTTGTGTTATCATCTCTCTGTCTTTCCTAGTGTTTCATGTTCTCGTATAATAATTTACCGTAATGAACATGGAAAAGGGATTTATGAAGCCGAACCTGATTGACTAGGACTAAGGCTAGTCTCTCTCTCTCTCTCTCTCTCTCTCTCTCTCTCTCTCTCTCTCTATCTATCTATATATATATATCTCATATAACAAATTATCATTTTCTCTCATCATATCTGGCAGGATGATGTTCTTAAGACAGGCAGCGCATTCTGTTTCCTTCCTTTGCCCGTAAAGACCGGAATGGCTGTGCAAGTTAATGGATACTTTGAGGTCTCATCAAACCGTCGTGGCATTTGGTATGGAGCTGATATGGACCGAAGTGGAAGAATTCGTTCTAACTGGAACAAGCTTCTCTTGGAAGATGTTGCTGCTGTTTCTTTTGCTCAATTACTTCTTGAGATGCAAGCTTTGGTGGGTCCAACAAAATCATATTATTCTTTTTGGCCCACCGGGTCCTTTGAAGAGCCGTGGAACATTTTGGTTGAGTGTTTATACAAGAACATTGCTGATTCTCCTGTGTTACATTCAGATGTTGATGGGGGGAAATGGGTTTCACCATTCGAAGCTTTTCTTCACGATGAAGAGTTTTCTAAGAGTAAGGATCTTGGTAAGGCTCTTGTACAGCTAAGAATGCCTATTGTTCAGTTACCTGACGCCTTGCGCAATATGCTACTGGAATATGCATCAACTTTACGGCTGAAAGTGGTGACTCCTGAATCTGTGCGGTATTATCTTAGGAGATGCAAGGCTACAAGTATTTTAAGCAGAACTTTCAAGTTAGTTTTGTTGGAATATTGCCTTGAAGATCTGATTGATGCCGATGTAGGTACACATGCATATGATCTGCCTTTGCTTCCTTTAGCAAGTGGTGACTTTGGATCGTTCTCTGAAGCCTCCATAGGGATTTCTTATTTTATTTGTAATGAGTTGGAGTACATGCTCCTTCAGAAAATATCAGATAGAGTAATAGATCGAAGTATTCCTCCAAATGTATTGGATAGACTCTCAGCTGTTGCTAGAGTCTCTACTGCCAATCTTGTCATTTTGGATGTCAAGTGCTTCCTTCAGTTACTCCCAATATTTGTACCTGTCGATTGGAAATACAAGACTGAAGTATTTTGGGATTCAAAGTCTAATTCGAATCATCCAAGTGCTTCATGGTTTCAGCTTTTCTGGCAGTATCTTCGAGGTCAATGTGAAAACTTGTCCCTTTTTGGTGATTGGCCAATTTTACCGTCTCTTTCTGGACATCTATATAGACCATCACAGCATTTAAAATTGTTGAATATGGAAAAGTTGTCTCACAAAATGCAAGATGTCCTGGTGAAGATAGGTTGCAGGATACTCAATAGCAATCATGGTATCGATCATCCGGATCTGGTCCACTATGTTCGTGATGCTGATGGTACTGGTGTATTGGAGTCAATATTTGATGTTGTCTCTTCTAATGATACTATCAGACAGTTGTTTTATACTCTAGAAGCAGAAGACAGGGATGAGCTTCGAGGTTTTCTTCTTGATCCAAAATGGTACATTGCAAATTCCATGACTGAGTCAGATAGAAGGAGTTGCAAGAGGCTTCCACTTTTTAGAGTCTATGGTACAGAACCTGCTGAAAGTACTCGGTATTCTGATTTAGAAAGCCAAAAGTATTTGCCCCCACTGGGTTGTCCTGAGTTCTTTTTGGGTGCGGAGTTCATAAACAGTTTGTCCAGTTCTGAAGAAGAAGTTTTAAATCGATACTATGGAATTGAGCGGATGGGGAAGGCAAATTTTTATAAGCTACACGTGTTTAATAGGGTCCCTGAGCTGCAGCCGGAGGTCCGTGACAGCATCATGCTGTCAGTTCTCCAGGAGCTACCACAATTATGTACCGAGGACTCAGCTCTCAGAAATTCTCTGAGAACTTTGGAATTTGTTCCAACTTCAAGTGGCCACTTGAAATGCCCAACGGTGCTATATGATCCTCGCAGTGAAGAACTATATGCTTTGCTGGAAGAGTCCGAGAGTTTTCCTGTTGGTGTCTTTCAAGAACCTGGAATTTTGGACATGCTGCAAGGTTTGGGTCTTAGAACTAATGTGTCACCTGATGCAGTCATACAAAGTGCCCGACAAGTAGAGCGGTTGATGCATGATGATCAGCAAAGGGCTCACTCGAGAGGAAAGGTTCTTCTTTCCTACCTGGAAGTGAATGCACTGAAGTGGCTTCCTGATCTGCCAAAGGATGATCAAGGAACAATGAATAGGATGCTTTCACGAGCAGCAAGTGCATTTAAGCCTCGTAATTTCAAGTCTAACCTGGAGAAGTTTTGGAATGATCTACGGATGATTTCCTGGTGCCCGGTTCTGGTCTATTCTCCATATCAATCCTTACCATGGCCAGTTGTCTCATCAATGGTTGCTCCTCCCAAGCTTGTGAGACTATACAAAGACTTATGGCTTGTTTCTGCAAGCATGCGGATATTGGATGGAGAGTGCTCGTCAACAGCTTTATCTTATTACCTTGGATGGTCGTCTCCTCCTGGAGGAAGTGTAATTGCTGCTCAACTGCTCGAACTTGGGAAAAACAGTGAGATTGTGACTGATTCAGTTCTTCGGCAGGAATTGGCTTTAGCAATGCCAAGGATTTACTCCATACTAATGACCATGCTTAACTCAGAGGAGATGGATGTTGTAAAGGCTGTCCTAGAAGGGTCCCGATGGATTTGGGTGGGTGATGGTTTTGCAACAGCAGATGAGGTTGTTCTCAATGGTCCTCTCCATTTGGCTCCTTATATACGTGTTATCCCTGTTGATTTGGCTGTTTTCAGGGATTTATTTTTGGAGCTTGGCATTCGAGAACTCTTGAAGCCTATGGATTACGCTGATATATTGTGCAGAATGGCTATGACTAAAGGATCTACTCCTTTGAATCCCCAGGAAGTGAGGGCTTCTTTACTGATTGCACAGCATCTGGCTGAAGTTCAGTATGAAGAGCAAATTAAGATCTATTTACCAGATGCATCATGCATACTTGTAAGTGCAACAGATCTAGTTTATAATGATGCTCCTTGGTTGCTTGGTTCAGATACTCCTGATAGCTCATTTGGTACCTCATCTAGTGTGGCCTTAACTGCAAAAAGAAAAGTTCAAAAATTTGTGCATGGTAACATATCCAATGATGTTGCTGAAAAGCTTGGGGTTCGTTCTCTCCGAAGGATGTTGCTTGCTGAGAGTGCCGATTCAATGAATTTGAGCCTATCTGGAGCTGCTGAAGCATTTGGACAGCATGAAGCTTTAACAACCAGACTCAAACATATACTTGAAATGTATGCAGATGGACCTGGAACTCTATTTGAGCTGGTGCAAAATGCCGAGGATGCAAGAGCTTCAGAGGTGATATTCTTATTAGATAATACTCATTATGGGACTTCTTCTGTTCTGTCCCCTGAAATGGCAGATTGGCAGGGTCCTGCTTTGTACTGTTTCAATAACTCTGTCTTCAGTCCCCAAGATTTATATGCAATCTCTCGCATTGGTCAAGAAAGTAAACTGGAGAAGCCATTTGCCATTGGAAGATTCGGGTTGGGATTTAATTGTGTATACCACTTCACAGACGTACCTACATTTGTTTCAGGGGAGAATATTGTTATGTTTGACCCTCACGCCTGTAATTTGCCTGGGATCTCTCCTTCTCACCCTGGCTTGAGGATTAAGTTTGTTGGAAGAAAAATTTTAGAACAGTTTCCTGATCAGTTTTCTCCATTCCTGCACTTTGGCTGTGACATGCAACATTCATTTCCTGGCACCCTCTTCCGTTTTCCCCTTAGAAGTGCACATGCTGCTTCAAGAAGCCAAATAAAGAAAGAAGGGTATTCACCTGAAGATGTCATATCACTTTTCTCTTCATTTGCTGAAGTAGTTTCAGAGACTTTACTTTTTCTGCGCAATGTGAAGGCTATCACACTTTTTGTCAAGGAGGGAGCTAACAGTGAAATGCAGCTCCTACATCGTGTGCACAAGCAATCTGTTAGCGAGCCTGTATCTGAAACCAATGCATTCCATCATATGTTCAATGTTTTGAATGAAAATCAGCGAGATGGATTTGAGAAGGACCAAATCCTTGACAAATTGAGCAGATCAATTGATGGAGGCTTGCCGTGGAAATGTCAGAAGATTCTGTTGACTGAGAAGAAACCATCTGGTGATAAGTCACATCTTTGGCTAACTAGTGAATGCTTAGATGGTGCCCGTGTGAAGAAAAACTCGGCAGCTGTTGACAATAAGTTTCACAAGTATATTCCTTGGGCTTGCGTGGCTTCACATTTACACAGTGGAGAGACTGAAACAGAATCAGGTGGTGAGGATTCTCGTGCCATCACTTCAGGCATTCAAATTCATGTACCATCCCAAGAAAGAAAGAGTCACGAGGGTCGGGCCTTCTGCTTTTTACCACTTCCAATAAGCACCGGTCTTCCTGTGCATGTTAACGCCTACTTTGAATTGTCATCTAACAGAAGAGATATATGGTTTGGGAATGACATGGCCGGGGGTGGGAAAAAACGCTCAGACTGGAATATATACCTTCTTGAAGAAGTTGTGGCACCAGCTTATGGTCACTTGCTTGAAAAAGTTGCCCTGGAAATTGGGCCATCTGATTTATTCTTTTCCTTTTGGCCGGCAACATCAACATTAGGACCTTGGTCATCAATGGTAAAGAAACTGTATAAATTTCTCGCTGATGGCGGTCTTAATGTATTGTATACTAAAGCTAGAGGAGGTCAGTGGTTATCAACCAAACAGGCTATTTTCCCTGATTTTACCTTTGAGAAGGCATATGAGCTTGTAGATGCATTATCTGATGCTGGATTACCTCTAGCAACGATTCCAAAGTCGCTTGTGGAGAAATTTATGGAGCTCTGCCCCTCATTGCATTTCCTTACGCCTCAGTTACTACGTAGCTTGTTAATCCGCAGGAAACGTGGATTCAGGGACAGAAATGCAACAGTCTTGACCCTTGAGTATTGCTTACTTGATCTAAGAGATCCGGTTCAATCTGAGAGTTTTTATGGTTTACCCCTGGTACCCCTGTCCAATGGTTTATTTGCAACATTCCAGAAGAGGGGAGTAAGTGATAGAATATATGTTGCACGTGGAGATGAATATGGTCTGTTGAAGGACTCTGTTCCTAGTCAGCTTGTGGACTATGAAATTTCTGATGTAGTTCATAGAAAATTGTGTGATATGGCACGAAACGAAAATTTCAATATTTCCTTTTTGACATGCCAGTTGCTTGAGAAGCTCTTTTTGAGGTTACTTCCGCCAGAGTGGATGCATGCCAAGCAGGTAAACTGGATTCCTGGTCATCAAGGGCAGCCTACTTTAGAGTGGATGAGGCTGCTATGGAGCTATCTGAATTCAAGTTGTGATAATCTTTCGATATTCTCTAAGTGGCCTATTTTACCCGTGGGAAATAATCATCTTTTGCAGCTAGTTGAAAACTCCTGTGTCATTAAGGATGACGGATGGAGTGAGAATATATCTTCATTGTTGCTGAGAGTCGGATGTCTATTAATGAGGAATGACCTTTTGATTGAACATGCTCAATTAAGTATGTATGTGCAGTCTCCAACAGCCAGTGGCGTTTTAAATGCAATACTAACAGTTGCTGGTAAGCCAGGAAATGTTGAAGGCCTCTTCAGCACTGCGTCAGAAGGTGAATTGCATGAGCTTAGGAGTTTTATGCTTCAATCGAAGTGGTTTGGTGAAGAATCACTAAATGGCATACATATTGATATCATCAAACACATTCCTATGTTTGAATCTTCCCGGAGCAGAAAACTTGTATGTTTGAGTGGACCTACTAAATGGCTTAAACCAGATGGTGTTAATGAGGAACTTTTAGATGATGACTTTGTACGCATGGAGTCAGAGAAGGAAAGAATCATTTTGAGGAAATATTTCAATATCAGAGAACCATCACGGGTGGAATTCTACCAAGGTTATGTGCTTAACCGCATACCAGAATTTGTCTCACAGCAGGAATTTCTCTCAACCATATTACATGAAGTAGGAGTTTTGATTGAAGAGGACAGTTCCATTAAAGCAGTACTCTCCTTGACACCTTTCATTATGACTAAGGATGGATCTTGGAAAGAGCCTCATAGGTATCTTGTTTGTCATCAATTTTTTTTCCCGGATAATAATATAATTTCCAAGATACAATCTATTCTTCATTTATGGGTTCCATGTCTTGATGAGCTGATAAGTTGTCTTCAGATTTTGTTTTCCAATCCACTCACATCTAATTAATGATTAGATGCATTTTTGCTTGAATCCTTGTTTACCAAACTCTGTGTGTGTGCACGCCTACATATATACATATATATAATGCACCTGGGGATTGTTTGAGTGCCAAACTTTGTTCTTAGTAGATATATGACCACCTGTTTCCTATGATATATATTTTTTAATTTTCGGAAGTTGTCACTGGAACGTCCAGGCCTATAGTAGAAGTCTTAATGCATTGAGTCAGAGGTAAATACCTGCAACTAATTATGCTTGCATCATGTTCAACCATTATTGTCTTTTGTTTCTTTACAATTTGGTCCATTCGTCTTTTCAGGGGTGTTGCAGTTTCTTACATTCAAACTGCTGGAGCATGATTCTCTAATTTCCTGCTTTGATTCTTTTTTGTTTTGATTTTCTTTTTAATAGACAAGAATTAGACATATGGGGATAAGATATCCGCCAGTATGACCACAGGAAACTACTGAAACATACCAATATATGGACTAGCTAGACATTTACTAATAACAAGAGCTGCCTTCCAAGTATGGGCCAGCTCTTAACTAGACACCTCAAACAAAAAGATGCAAGACCGGGTATAATCCAACTCTGATTCCTCCTTGAGAATCTAAATACCGACACCACCCCTGGTCTTATGGCGCAGCTCTCCACAATTAGCAGAGGACATCAACCTGAGCATCTCTGTAACTCCTTCATTCTTATAATGATTAGCAAGTTTTCTTATCGTTTGATATTTTGAAGAACTGAATTGGGACCAAGTAACAGGGATTATTTATCAATGACAAATATATGCAGGACTGTCACAGTCACTAGGAGGCAACTAGGTCCCACTGCTTTCAAAGGTCTTTGACTGCTGTTGATTTCAATTCTTCTCGGTTCCATGCTATTTGTTCGTCTTTCTATGTCTGCTTGAAGATAGGTTTGGTGATTACGAAGGAAAAGATTTATACTCTGGTTATGCACTTGATCAAAGCTTTTATCCACACACAACTAAAGTATTCCAACCATGGGGAAGACCAATATATTTAACAACCAAATCCTACTTAGTCTGTTACATTGAGAGCCTTTACGTGGGAAAATTTAGCACTTGGGATGAGAATCCTTTCCGATACTTTTCCCTCAATGTAATCGCCACATGGCTGTAATGCTCATGAGCAAACATCCAATGATGTATTGAGGGAAAAGTGTATCGGAGAGGAGTCAGGTCCTACTACTTGGTGCACTTATCCTTAGAAAACCAGAATCCTTATTTTTTTGTTTTTTTTTAATAGAAGAAAGAAGAATAGAATAGATTACCAGAATCTCTTAATAAAAACAAACTAATAATAGAACTCTATAGTAAATGGTTATATAAACATTCCTATGTTATTTGTTTCTCCTGCATCATTTTGTCACTTCGTCTTTCTAGGTGCTCTTATTTTCGGACCATGGTAACTAGTTTGGTGATGCAAGGGCCACCATAACTCATCACTTGAACAGAATAATAGTGATGTAATGCTTTTAAGATTATACATTCAAGGTCGTATGGCAAGACAGCTTGTGACCACATAACCAAGGGAATTACAACCAAATAAAAACCAACTACAAATTTGTTCAATCTAATTACTCTGCATTGATTTATCGTATATATAAGCATGCAATTACGTAGTCCCTGTAAATTCCTTGTATTACAGAGACTGAATTATCTCGCGGGGGCGTAGCAGAGTTGTATTCTCACTTTATGACACGTGCGTCACAGCATTGCCTGTTAACGCGGGTGTACATATAGCGTAAACTATAATTTATTAATCATAATTTTAAAATCTCATGGTCTTCTTCATCATAAAAGGAACAATTCTGTGGTAGGGAACGAGAATTAAAATGCAAATGGAGGCTTTTTAGGTGATCTAGCATATTTATTTAGCAGAAGCGATGGGTGCAACTCTTGAAAACCACATGGGTCTTATATGCCGGTTGTGAACTGCAGGGCGGGGGAGCATCCCCTAAACAAAGCAATCCACAAGGGATATCAAATATTTTACCTTAATTTCTTATTGGTGTGTAATCTTGAATTATTGTTTGATTGAAATGCATAAGTCCTACTTATGGTTATGATTGTACTAAGTGTTGGTCAGTTTGCTAAAATCTTTCAAAATTTATGCAATATACAGGAAAGTGACCTTCCTAGTAAAAGCTACAATATATGCTGAGTTGAGTGACGTATTTGTTTTTTTTTTTGTCAGGCTTTATGATCCTCGTATACCCGAGCTACAGAAGGTGCTGGACACAGAAGCTTTCTTTCCTTCTGAGAAGTTCTCTGACCCTGAAATCTTGGCAACGCTAGTTAAACTTGGGCTAAGGCAAAACTTGGGTTTAGACGGTTTGCTTGACTGTGCCAGGTCAGTTTCTATGATGCATGACTCGAGGGGTTCAGAAGCAGTCATATATGCGAGGAGGTTACTTGGTTGTTTAGATGCATTGACACTCAATCTCTCGTCTGAGAAAGAAGTCAATTATAATGACTCTACAACTGCTGTGGAGTCGGATGATAGTCGTTTCCCAAATGACAAAGAAGAAATCCACTCGACAGATATTTCGGAGATCTTTTTTAAAGACGGTCTGCCGAAGTTAATTGATGAAATGAGAGGGGAAAACTTCTGGTCTGAATTGAAATCCATCAGTTGGTGTCCTGTTTATGTAGATCCACCACTTCCGGGGCTTCCATGGTTAATGTCAGGTCAAGAAATTGCAGCACCAGTCACAGTGAGGCCTAAATCCCAGCTGTGGTTGGTTTCTTCGAAGATGCACATACTGGATGGTGAATGTAACTCCAGTTATCTACAAGATAAACTCGGTTGGATGGATCACTTAGATATAGACATTTTGTCTACACAATTAATTGGTCTATCTAAGTCTTATGCTCTTCTCACACATTGCCAGGTGAAATCTGATTTTGAGGCTTCCTTGCAGGAGCAGATGCCCTTTCTTTATTCAAAATTGCAGGAATATGTTGGTAGTGGTGACTTTGTGGCCCTCAAATCTGCCTTGCGTGGTATTCGTTGGGTTTGGATTGGAGATGATTTTGTATCCACTGAGGCCCTGGCATTTGATTCACCTGTAAAATATAGTCCCTACTTGTACGTTGTACCATCTGAGTTATCTGAATACAGAGATTTGCTTTTAGCCCTGGGTGTTAGACTTAGTTTTGATGTTCTTGACTACTGTAATGTTCTGCAATGCTTGCAAAATGATGTGAAAGGGTCTCCATTGTCAACAGATCAGTTGAGCTTTGTCCATTGTGTCCTAGAGGCTGTTCTTGACTGTAACCCAGATAGAGTAATGTTCGAATCCCCCAATAATCCGTTGTTGATGCCAGATGCTTCTGGAGTTCTCATGCCGGCAGGGGATCTTGTGTACAATGATGCACCATGGATGGAGAGTAATACCCTTGTTGGAAAACATTTTATACATTCAAGTATTAGCCATGAGCTTTCGAACAGACTAGGGATCCAATCCCTGCGTTCCATCTCTTTAGTCAATGAAGAAATGACAAAAGATATGCCCTGTATGGACCATGCAAAAATCTGTGAACTTCTTGAGTTGTATGGGAACAGCGAGTTATTGCTATTTGACCTTATTGAGCTGGCAGATTGCTGCAAAGCAAAAAAGCTTCACATAATCTTTGACAAGAGGGACCATCCATGTCAGTCTTTGCTGCAGCAAAATCTAGGTACATGACTTTCAGTCTTATTACTAACATGTTGGTCTGTTCAAGTCGTTTGTCTTTTGAGTATTTCAGGAAGCTGTAGTTTCGCATCAAAGAACACTGTTCTTAGTGCCTGGCTTAAAAAGTATTAAGACCCTCCTATGAGTGCCCCCTGGTGCATTTGTTAAGACTGTATTTTTGGAATGCCAATGCATTGGTGATTATTCCAAAGTCAAAACTCTCGAATGTGTGCCCCAGGGGCACTTGTTCGCTTTTCCAAATTTTAGTTTGTTTACTTCTGCTTAATGTGAATGAAGCTCCATGAGGGCTTTCTCACTGGAAACAATATAGACAGGCATGTGGCGTTTCTCAGCCAACCAAACCTGTTTAGGATATTGCAATATGTTGCTGCACTTCCTGTCCTTGAGATGTGTCCTTAATATCGCATACTGGTGGAATGTGTTACTGTTCTGAAGGTCTCTATTTCCCCTGAACTCTTGCTACACTGAATTTGATCAGATACTTAAGTTTTTTACAGGTGAATTTCAAGGTCCTGCCCTTCTTGCTGTCCTGGAAGGGGTTAGCTTGAGTAGGGAAGAAATAGCTAACCTCCAGTTTCTTCCTCCATGGAATTTGCGGGGTGATACTCTTCATTATGGCTTAGGGCTGCTGAGCTGTTATTTCATATCTGATCTTCCATCAGTTGTTTCTGGCGGCCACTTCTATATTTTTGATCCTCATGGCAAGGCAATTGCTGTCCCTTCAACTAATGCTCCTGCTGCAAAGATGTTTACATTGATAGGTAAACATCTACCTTTTTTCCCCCAAGCAACTCATTCCCAAGTTGCTGTACCTCTGTTGATATGTAAACTGCTCATTGATTGGAGATGGTCATGAATGCCCCTTTTTCATCGAGAAAACACTTTTCCTGATTGATGGGGCTAGATAAGTTCTATACCAAGTGACATTCACTTCATCATGTTTCCTTAAATATGGCATCTACAGATCTACTTAATGATGTTATAGGCTTATATCTACAGTTTAAACCATCTCCTAAATTTCGTGTTAAATAATGATATTGTACTGTTCAAAAACACGATAATTTCCACTGAGATCTGTCAGTAATCCAGAGAAGGGTCTAGTTTACTGTTAAAACCATCTTAATCTCCTGAATTTCGTGTTAAGAAATGATATTGTACTGCTCAAAAAAACAATAATTTCCACTGAGATCTGTCAATAATGCAGAGAGGGGGCGTAGTTAATTAAGTCTGAGAGAGAGAGAAAGAGGGAGGGGAAACATTCATCGATTTATGTATGATGTGTGGACCGTATTTTGTGAGTATCAATTAAGGGAGGGAGGGGATGTCCATCCATTTATATATGATGTGTGGACCGTAATTTTGTGAGTATCAATTAAACAAGTTCTTGTCTGATAATAGTAAGAATTGCTCTCTCTCTCTCTCTCTATATATATATATATATATATATATATATATCCATTTATATATGATGTGTGGACCGTAATTTTGTGAGTATCAATTAAATGAGTTCTTGTCTGATAATAGTAAGAATTGCTCTCTCTCTCTGAGGGAAACAATCATACTAGGAGTCCCATAAATTTTTGTTTTTGAGTCTTTCTGAATCATAGTCTACTCAAATGTTGATAATTGTAAAGTTACCAACTCATCTAAAAGCTTTTAGAGATGGAACCATTTGTGTGTATCAAGCTAACACTCCCCCCCCCTCTCATGTGAGAGTCAAACAAAGATGCCTTCACAAGGACATCTCCAAATGCTAGATGCCTCGACGAGGATATCTCACAAATTTTCAATAATGTACCTACTGCAAGTGGGGTGACTTGCCCCCTAAACCTTGCTAATCCAATACCAACTATGTATATCAAGTTAACAATAATAAACATTGTACATACGAACTTATGTCACCTGCTTTTTGTATTTTTAAAGGTTGGAGGGGATATAGGCCTAACCCAACCCTATTATTAATTAGAGCTTACAAATATAATAGAGATGGCTTAACGCCCAAATCAATGAGGCGGGCTTGAAGCCCCGAGCAAGTGGAGGAGGTATCTTCAACAAAATAATAGTTTCTGTCGGGACGTGAACCCCTGACCTCTTGTTAGGGAAGATGAGGGGAGACCGCGAGTGCTAAAGCTCTTTGGTAAACTTATGTCACCTGCTTTTAATGAACTTGGTAATGATTTGAAGTATAGAGTTGGACTTCCATGCTTAAGCCTGTCTTCATTAAAAAAAAAAAACTGTAGTACAAAAAAAGAAGTTGCCATGTAGTACAACCAACCTTCGCTAGTAAGAACATTGCAGAAATCATCCTACGCTTGGACGCCATCCATCCCAAATGAAGAGCGATCCGTTAACTTTTGTAGTTGATGATCTATTTCGGATGGATATTTTTGTTCAGTGAGAAATAAAGCTCTAACCTTTGAAAACTACAAAAGAATTACTATAATCAATCTGATTTGTTAATCTTGAAATGAAAATTAAATCCTTGTAAAGATCCATCCAAAATTGTTCAAATTTTCCAAAAAGACAAAATGTCCAGATTCATTTGAGATAGGGAGGGTTCTTAGTTTGGAATGTTGAATAAGAGCTTCGAGTTAATATTAAAAAGAAAATCTGCAAACAAAATTCTAAAAAGTTAAAGGAACCATGTAAGGGGGAAGAATGAAATATTACCCTTGATAAATCAAATATAAAACTTATAATCAGTATGACAATCAACAATTTAACTTCGATTATGTCATATGTCATGGATTGTGAACAGACACAGTTTCTTAGGAAATATTCAATTCTCTTACTCCCTCTAATCGTACATTATCATCTTTGACTTGGGGCACATTTGAGAATACTTACTCTAATATAAAGAAGAGAAGTTAGAAACTTGTGGACACAAATAACTAAAGGGGGTCATGAAAACTTGTAGGCACAGACTTTCTTTCTCATTCCCCAAAGGAAAGTGTTTGGAGTGGAACTCATGTAAAATATACCAAAAAGCATTAATGGGTACTTATTTAGGATCAGAGGGAGTGTATTACATAAAGGGGCTAATTAATAATTCTCAAGATGTACAGCTGATTTACACTTATGTAGCTGGTCCTTTTCATAAACAATTTGTTCATGATTTGTTGGTGGGCTATATTTTGTATGTTATAATTTTAGTGAAATTGAATATACCCCATGTGCTCATCATGAGTTGGGACATCACTGTTCACTACAACTAGGGAGTTCACATCATCTATCAAAAGATGGTTGTGGGTAGACAAGACTATTTCTGATAACTTGAGCAATAACAAGAGCCCGAGTCTCTCTCTCTAGCTACGTACCTACAGAGGGTACCTTCCAGAAGTTACCAATGCCGTTTCATAGTGGACTTTGTGATGGTTTTGACTATGTGGTGCTGTATATTGCTGATTGGTAATAAGGTTAAGATTTAAGTGATCATCTAGCATACAGTTTGATATTAGGTGTGATGGCCTTACTAGAGAACACTGTATATGCAAAGATAATTGTATTGAAAGGTGTTCTAATGGAAACTCATCAAATATGACGCCAAATTCACTGTTTCTTCTTATGAACATTCTATGCTAAATGCTTTTTTCAAAACAATTCATTCTGCTTTCTGGGAGTTCATTGCCTCTACCTAATATTCTTTTGGACTTCTTGAGCGTTCGTTTCTTCGGGCTGAAGGGACTTCTACTGGCATACTAAATTTTGTGATGATTTTGGTTTTTTTTTTTTTTGGGGGGGGGGGCTGTGCAGCAAATATTCAGTGGGCTCCTGTTGAATAAGGGATCAGGAATTTTTGGTTTTGGATTCTTTGCTTTGTTTGTGTGACACCTTAAATTGATGACTGTTGCTACTAGGCTGTTTGTGACTTTTATTTTTATTTTCACCCAGATTTGAAGAACTGACCATAAGTATTCTGATAAAATTTCAGGTAACAATTTGACTGAGCGTTTTCATGATCAATTTAGTCCTATGCTGATAGGCCAAGAAATGCCATGGTCGTCGGATTCTACTGTTATTCGCATGCCGCTTTCATTGGAATACATGAAAGGTGGAATTGAAAGCGGATCAGAGAGAATAAACCTGATATTCGAAAAACTGATGGAGCATGGTTCTAGAACGCTTCTGTTCCTTAAGTCGGTTATGCAGGTACCGTACATATTTTTTTTGGGATAAAAGAAGAATATCATTGAATAGAGCAAGAGGATACAAAGAAGATGGACAAGAAGTTCACCAAAAAAAAATCACGCAGATTACTGTGTAGCAGCTCTTCGATGCGTTTAATTATTTGTCGATAGCCAGTGCTAGCTAATTCGAGGGGCATATTTTTTTCATTTTTCCTTGGGACTTGCAAGTGGCAAACAATTAGTATACATGTTGTCAAAATCAATATATTGCAAAATTTACAGTTTGCCGGGAGAAGGGTTGAAGTTTGCAATCTACTAAGTGGCATGAGGTACCAACTCTTTTGGGGTAAAATTGAAATCGATAGCAAAGCTAGATATAGGTGAATACCAAAAAATGAATACACATTTGTAAGCAGGAAGTATATGAGTGTGTGTGCTTTAATCAATAATCTTGCTTTGGACCACTTAGCATATTGGCATGACGTAAATTTATGCATGCAGCTGGCCCCAAGTAATAAGGAGAAATGCATTGTTGAGTTGTGAAACAGGAAATGCAATAGTACAAATTTACTGATGTGATTATGTGAAGTACTATGATTGAGGTTGATAAAGAATGAGATAGGAACATCTTTGAGGGCAATCTTGTGCTTGCTGAGGTGAGTCATGATAGCCGAATCGACTATGACACTTTCATCCTTCGAGAGGGTATTTCGGGGTACTAGGTTATGCATTCCTCGTGGCTCGCTTAATGATTTTTTGGTATAGGACATGCACGTGGGTGGTCTTGCCGGTCATTTTGGGTGAAACAAGACAGTTTCTCTGGTGAAAGATACGTAGGTTTTATTATCCATCCGTTAAACTTAATATCACCTGCATTTTCCTCTAGTGTTGCACTTGTCAGCTTGGTAAGGTTAAGTAGAGGAATACTGGACTGTATAAGTAGTCACCTCTCCTGATCCCTCACATTCCTTGGAAGGACCTTAGCATGGACTCTATTCTTGTTTACCTAGTTGTCTAGTTCTATAATCTCACATTTGATTCTGTGATGTAAGACAATAGATGCACTGACAAAGATGTCAAGTTTGTTACTTACTCATGAAAGACTCATTGGACATTGTTTGGGACTAGCATCTTGTTTTCCTCCTCCGTTCACCCTGACCGGTTGTCGAACTGAGAATGTTGGTTGCAATCTGGGTCATTTACTCCCTGGACTTGGAGGCAAAAAAGAGGGCACCTGGAAATTTGTTTTTGCCTACTGCCAATAGTTTAGTCAATTGGTTTACTGCAAGAGCCCCTTTGAGATAGTCCATGATTGCACTCCTTATTCCCTTACCACTTGAGGCTTACCCTTCTGCCATTACTTCCTCTCCTCTCTCAATAGATATTCAATTTACATGTTGATATTAGGAGAGTTGTAGCATCAGTTTATTTTCATATAAGCTTGCTGCTGAGCTCATCGCCATAATGTGCATTTAGTGAGGGAGGTTATGTAATGGTTTGTTTTGGGCAGAGTGTTACCCTACACTATCTTTCAAGAAACTGCATGCTCGTGTTAGATGACCCTTATCTGTTATTCGTAAGCTGGGACCTTATGCTTATTTACTTGATTTACCGTTTGATATACATGTTAGTCCGGTTTTCAATGCTTCGGACTTGTTTCCTTACTGAGGCAGCTTTGAGCCTCTCGGTGCGCTTGCAAATGTTCCTAGTGGTCTCGCTACTCCCCCCACTGTTCGGGTCTCGGCCCTTCGTCCTGCACCTCTGCGGCCTCCCGGGCGTACGGAAGATGTTCTGGATCATGAGATCGTGTGATCTTCTGATGGTTGACCTGTTTCTGATGCTACTCGGCTTGTAGATGCTGAACCCTGTCGACTTGCTCCTGACTTCTTGGATCGCTACATAAACGGCCTTTGCCAGAGGCTAATTTTTAACAATTGGAATCAGGATCACACAATTCCCTATGTGGGTAGAGCACAGAAAATAATTGACTATTTCTATTTCAAGTTTAGTGGCTTTATAGTTAGTTTCCCAAGTAAAGGAGTTGTTTTGTGATTCTTTATAGAGGGTTTATCCATAAATAAATGTTGGTGTCATTTACGGGCGGCACCTGCTGAATGAAGGAAAATTGAGACGCATAGTTTTTTTTTTCTTTCCTTAAAAGAATTTCTTCTTTATTTTTCATCATCACCCAAACCCAGATCTTGACTCAGTCTAGAAAAGAAAAATTGTACTACATGTTCTCTTGACCTGGGCCCAAATTAAAAACCTTAGCCTGCCACGAGTCCAACCTTTTAAACAGAGATACCCTTCAAACCTTAGCCTAACCGTTCCTTTCTTTTTTGAACTGGACTAATTACCTTCCGGCCCAGCTTGAAACTATCTTGCCCAAGCTTTGGCACACTTCCAGCATCCCTGTTACGGACATTAACTTCCTCCTTAAACCCCTCCTCCGGTTAGTTACGCTTCTAACATAATTGGTTATCAATCCCACGAATCTTTCTGCTAAAATCCATTTTGTCCCATCTTCCTCCACCCTTGTTCCGCCGTCTTCAGTTTATTCGTCGCCTCCCTAAGGAGTCCAACTTCCGATTGCTTTGAACCATGCATGGAGCTATGATGGTGGCCATGTCCAATAACTTGCACCTGGTACATATCCTTCCCCGAATGAACCTTCACCACCGGTGGAACATGCCCGCCTTCTTTAATTCGAAGACGAACACATTCTCAATGTCTTCCCAGTTATCATCAATCTCGACAAAGCCACTGCAAATTTTCCCTATGTCCTTAAAAACACTAGAGCACCACAAGTGTATAGGTAGACCCTCCACCAATATCCACCGCTCTCATCGGCCAGCAAACAGCCATTTGCAACCCACCGAATTACACCATCGATGTACCGCCAAAGGAACACTATCCTTGTACTTATAAGCCTTCTGAAAAACTCGATTGACTTCTTGCGATGATGGTAAAATGAATAGTAACTTGGATTCTGGTTGCCTCCTCACTGTCACACACAGCCGTTTTTCAAGCCTCTCTACCATGTCGCAATCTCCGATTCTGAGCCAACGTGCCTATCAAACGTTCCTACCAAACAACACTTAAGGAAATCTAATTGCCTTTCCACTCCATCCCTCTCAAGTTGAACCACCAGAACGGAATCCCCTCTTACCACACAGCTACCACCTTCATGTATGTTGATGCCATTTACTTGCAACTTCTACGCATTATTCATGATCCACAACTGAACTGAACTACCCACAAATATTGGATACTGAGCAACGTCTTTGAAATGGAAAACCAGAATTTTCCTTTTGGGAATCTCGCTAACCTACCATTTTTGCTTCTTGCCTCTCCTTCTCTATCTGATTCACTTTTTGTCAACTACAGTCTCTCAACATTTTATTTGATTATTTCTATTTTTTATTTTCAGTTGATCAAAATTGGTTGGTGATATTTATGTGAAAATGATTGCTGGCCATGGTCCTTAGCTCATAGGAGAACTGTGGTGCATTTTTGTAGTTATCGTCTCTAGGGTAATTCTAGCTTCTCTGCTGTCTTTGGTCGTTAAGCTTGAATTCAAGACCTTAAATTTCTTCTTCTTGGTAGCTCTTTAGCTGTTACAGATTTTGGTTTCATGAACATTGTTCAATTTGTGTTTATGGTGTCAACTGGTTGCATTGCTGTCGCTGACGTTTCCTTGTTAACTTTATTAGAAATTATTTGGTGGCCTGTTACTGAGCAACGGGTAATATTTTCCTCATTAACATAAATTTGAACCTGTAACTTTCAGGTGTCTCTTGTAACATGGGAGGAGGGAAATTCACGCCCATTTTCAAATTATTCGATCAGTGTTGATTCATTAAATGCAGTGTCACGGAATCCATTCTCAGAGAAGAAGTGGAAGAAGTTCCAATTATCGAGTTTATTTGGTAGCTCAAATGCGGCAATCAAGTTGCATGTCATTGATATCAACTTGCGACAAGAAGAAACCAGAGTTGCTGATCGCTGGCTCATTGCACTAAGTTTGGGTTCTGGGCAAACAAGGAATATGGCCCTTGATAGGTATGATCAAATATAAGACACTAGTCAAATTTGTACATGCATTTCTAGAGTTTTCCAAGTCATATTTACAACACAATTCTTTCCTTGTGAAAGGGAAATTTGTTTCTTCTTATAATTTGTTATGAAAGGAAGAAATGAAGGGAAAATATATCTTGTACTTCTGGTTTGTGAATAAGTAATGAAACTATCAGCATAAATTTTACTTTGTAGTTTATTTATGTAAATATGAATTTGAAGTAGTTGGACGAGTCTCCTTCTCCTTTCTGAGAACAACTTCATGAGAGAATTCTAAATCTTGACAAACATAACCATAGCGTGAATTATATTGCGCTTCAGAGATAGTAGCTTCAACTATTACAGCTGATCCCCTAACCTAAACGAAACCATCTTGAAATGTACGCCCTCCCTCTTTTCCGGGCAAAGAGCAAGGTAGTCAAAATCCAGATTTTGATCGTAAAATCATACGATTTTACAATCCTAGGTAGGGTAACCTTGTTAAATCGTTGTAGGATCGCATCTGGAGTAAAATCGTTAAGATTGCTAGGTAGAATCGCATGGAATCGATGTATTCATACGATCCCATGCGATTCTACCAATTCCACTCAGCGGGTAAAAATTGGGTGTCCGTATCATTAAAACGGGTTGGATCGAGGTTAAATACCCACCCCCTTTTACCGATTTCACTTTACGAGCCCTAGGAAGTCGATAGAACCTGCAGCACACTCGTCGGTTGTTCTCCAGCCCCTCGTCGGATCGTCTGCAGCGATTCGTTGATTCTCCAGCCACTTTACGAGCCCTAAAGTAATTGGAGATGGAGGCTGCATTGGTCGCTCATGATGAGGAAGAGAGAGGAGGCGCTGCCGGAGTGGAAGTGCAGAGGAGGGGTAACTGTTTACTGCAGTAGGGCACACCGCACGCTTATGGTTTAAAAGTTAGAAACTTAACAAAGTGCCCCTTTTTATTTTTATTTTACAACCAGATCCTTAATGTTTTAAATATTATACTTTAATCTGAATAATTTTAAGTGACAGTCGATCCCTTTTCTACTTACATTTGATGATGGGTATTGGACTTGAGCTAGTTTTATAGTTCGTATATGTATTACGTGTTATAATATTTATGTTAGTATATGTATGTTTATATTATGTAAGTTTAGGAAGTTCGTAGAATCTTACGATTTTACGGTCTAATCTTATGATTTCGATCTTACCTCCCTTTCCGTTCGTACTTATTTTGACTACCTTGGCAAAGATTCAACTGTTCTATTCTGGGATGTTTCACTGGAAGAGTCCACTTTCAAAATTAAACTATAAACAATTGGGTTTATCTCAAAAAATTTATTTGTTGTTCAAAATATGATAGTCTCCTCGCATATTATTGAAAAGAGATAATGTAAGCTTTAGTACAATTCATAAAATGCATAGTAGAAGTACAAAGTTAAAAAGTTTGACTCTCAAATGTGGACTCATTGTTCGGAATAGAGGGAATATACTATTTTTGGCTTATCGGGTTCATTTTCCTCCCCTGCCCCAGCTTTGCTGAACTTCATCTCCTCTTTGTATATTCTTTGTTCCTTTTGATTGTTTTTTCCTTCATCCCTACAAAGAGCGGAAGGAAATCAACATGAATATCAACATGAGATTCCTTCCTCTTTTTGCTAGATTTTATGGTTCTACAAAACTTGTGGGACGTGGTCTGCTGAATGTTTTTTTCGGATGAAAAGGATGATGCATTTCTTCATCACCAAACATAGAATCGTTTCGATGGGTTGATTGGGTCACATGATTTTCGTGCTCTAAGATTTCGTTGGTTTGCGGTTTGCCACATTCTCGTCTAAGCATTTTTCATTAGGATTTCACACTAACGACCAACAATAATACTGATGTTCATGTGGACTGCGAACTTTGTGCATACGCATGATGTTGACGCGGCTCAAAACGGCTGAAATCGATGACCACTAGGAATGGGCTCGTTCAGTTCCTGCTTCACCTCCGGGGTACGCATAGTCGCATACGCGTGAGAATTTTGGTCCCAAATCCTTGTTTGATTCCAGTAATTGGCCTTAGGTTGGCTTAGATTCATGGTATCAAAAGATGGCCGGCTTGCTAAAACTTGAGGGCCTCTGGATTGGTACTACAAGCCTACAACTTCATTGCGGGATTGTAGTAATTAGAGCATGTAGATTGGATGGTCAAACTGTATTGTCAGTATGTATTATGTGTCTGCCATCTACTGGAGCTTTGTTTTGGCAAGATTCTACGGGTATTAACTGATCAATGAATCTAATTAATTCATTTGTTATTGTGTGTGATTTATTATTAATATTGCTTCCTGACACTTGAAATTCAACCTTCATTGCAGGAGATATCTGGCGTACAACCTGACACCTGTTGCTGGAGTTGCAGCTCACATCTTGCGAAATGGCCATCCTCCTGAGACTCAAATGTCTAGCTCAATCATGTCTCCTCTTCCTCTATCTGACGTGATGAGCATACCAGTTACTATTCTCGGATGTTTCCTCGTACGTCATAATAGAGGCCGTTACCTATTTAAGTATCAAGACATTGAATCTTTGGCCAAAGCACAACCTGATGCTGGTAATCAGTTAATAGAATCGTGGAACAGGGAACTAATGTCTTGTGTTCGTGATTCCTACGTCAAAATAGTGTTGGAAATGCAGAAGTTAAGAAGAGAATCATCAACCTCTACGCTGGAGCCTAGTGAAAGTCGTGCTGTTAGTTTGGCTTTGAATGCATATGGGGATAAGATATACACCTTTTGGCCACGGTCCAGCGGGCAGTCACTACCTGGTGGTGAAAGTAATTACATTTCATCAAAGGTTCTTAAAGCTGACTGGGATTGTTTAGTTGAACAGGTAATAAAGCCTCTATATACTCGCCTTGCTGACCTCCCTGTGTGGCGGTTGTACTCGGGAAATCTTGTGAAGGCTGAAGAGGGTATGTTTCTGTCACAACCTGGAAGTGGAGTTGGTGATAACTTGCTGCCAGCCACTGTTTGCTCTTTTGTTAAGGAACATTATCCAGTGTTTTCTGTGCCATGGGAATTGGTATCCGAGATCCAGGCTGTGGGAGTATCTGTACAAGAAATCAAACCAAAGATGGTCCGGGACCTTCTGAGAGTTTCATCAACATCTACTGTTCTCCGTTCAGTTGATACTTACGTGGATGTCCTGGAGTATTGCTTGTCGGATATTCAGTTTTTGGGGCCATCTAATACAAGTAGACCTGAAGCACTGACAGACAACAGTAGCTCTGGTTCGGTGTACATAGAAACTAATGAAGTAGGCAGCAGTACCCTTTCTGCATCGGTCCCAAACGTGAACCGGCTTCACGGGATCCAAACCCCAAGTTCAACCGGTTCAGGAGGAGATGCAATAGAAATGGTGGCCAGTTTAGGGAAGGCATTGTTTGATTTTGGCCGGGGTGTTGTTGAAGATATAGGACGAAGTGGGGGTTCCTTGCCTCACAGGAACATCACAGGTAGTGGCGCTGATGGATTTGGCCGAAATGTGGACCAAAAACTTCTATCTATTGCCGCTGAGCTCAAAGGGATACCATGTCCAACTGCAAAAAATCATCTAGTAAAGTTGGGGACCACTGAGATTTGGGTTGGAAACAAGGAGCAGCAAACGCTTATGGTTTCATTGGCTGCAAAGTTTGTGCATTCAAAGGTAATGGAGAGAGCAATCTTGACTGATATCTTTTCCAACTCCACACTACACTCATTACTGAAAATGCAGAACTTCTCTCTTCGCCTGCTGGCTAATAATTTGAAGTTTCTGTTCCATGAGAATTGGGTGAACCATGTAATTGACTCAAATTCTGCCCCCTGGTTTTCATGGGAGAACACTGCAAGTTGTGGAGGTGAAGGTGGCCCTTCTCCTACTTGGATTAGACTCTTCTGGAAAAGTTTCAGTGGCTCCTTAGAAGATCTTTTACTCTTTTCTGATTGGCCACTAATTCCTGCTTTTCTTGGTAGACCGATCTTATGTCGTGTAAGAGAGCGTCATCTGGTATTAATTCCACCCCCGACTACTGATTCAGAGACCGTGGATGTTGTTATGGAAATGGGTGATATGAATGGATTAGCTTCTGAATCTGAGCCGCACAGGCCCTATGCGTTAGCCTTTAAAATTGCTGAGAGAAAGTACCCCTGGTTGTTTTCAGTGCTGAACCAATTTAACATACCTGTATTTGATGCAGCTTTCATTGATTGTGCTGCTCCACTTAACTGTTACCCTGCACCTAGCCAATCACTTGGGCAAGTTATAGCATCAAAACTTGTTGCAGCTAAACATGCTGGTTATTTTCCTGCAGCCACTTCCTTATCAGCTTCGGATTGTGATGCCCTTTTTGCCCTTTTTGCTTCTGATTTCTCCTCCCATGGCTCTGAGTACACACGGGAAGATCTTGAAGTGTTGTGTGAACTGCCTATATATAAAACAGTTACCATGACTTATACAAGATTGGGCAGCCAAGATTTGTGTTTGATTTCTTCAAATACATTTCTCAAGCCATACAATGAGTGCTGTCTTTCTCACGCCCCAGATTCCATTGAAAGTATGTTTATCCGAGCCCTTGGGGTTTCAGAGTTGCATGACCAACAGATATTAGTGAGGTTTGCTTTACCTGGCTTTGAAAGAAAGCCCCAGTCTGAGCAGGAGGACATCTTGATATATCTTTATACAAATTGGCAGGATCTGCAACATGACTCGTCTGTGATTGAAGCATTGAAGGAGATCAAATTTGTCCGAAGTGCTGATGAAGTTTCAGTAGAGCTGTTTAAACCAAAAGACCTCTTTGATCCAGGTGATGCGTTGTTAACATCTATATTCTCCGGTGAGTTGAAGAAGTTTCCTGGAGAAAGATTTGTTGCAGATGGATGGCTTAATGTACTCAGGAAAACAGGCCTTAGGAATACGGCAGAGGGAGATGTTGTACTTGAATGTGCCAAGCAAGTGGAATATCTTGGAGGTGAATGTGTAAAGCCTATGGGAATTCTTGACAACCTCGAGGCAGATTACAACTTGAAAAATGAAGTTTCTTTGGAAATATGGTCATTAGCTGAAACGCTTGTCAAAGCAATTTTTTCAAATTTTGCCGTCCTTTATAATAACAACTTTTGCAATATTCTTGGCAAGACTGCTTGCATTCCTGCTGAGAAGGGTTTTCCTAATGCAAGTGGCAAGAATGGTGCAAAAAGAGTGCTATGTTCGTATGAAGAAGCTATCTTATTGAAAGATTGGCCACTTGCTTGGAGTTCTGCACCCATTGTCTCTCGACCAAGTGTTATTCCACCTGAATATTCTTGGGGAGCCCTTCAACTGAGAAGCCCTCCACGTTTTCCAACAGTTTTGAAACACCTGCAGGTAACAAATGACTCATTCATCATCAAGGATGCAGCTGCATACTAACAAACGTGCTGCAATTATATGCTTGTAGGTTATTGGAAGAAACAGCGGGGAAGACACGCTTGCTCACTGGCCAACTTCTGCTGGCTTGATGACGGTTGATGAAGCTTCCTTTGAGATATTAACATATCTGGACAAGGTTTGGGGTACCCTATCTTCTTCAGGTAGCCTCATATGTTCTTGTTCTATGACAACATCTTCTTCTGTTTGATTAGAGTTTGTTCTTGCTGTTCACTCCTAAACTTGGATATAGAAGGTTTTAAGATTGGCAGTGGCTGCTGGGTAGGGAAGCAGAAGATGTGAAGTTGTGAGGCACCGGTGTCACTACTTTGTTTTTAAGTTTCCACATAACTTAGTGCGTGTTAGTGCAAAATATCGTTTCCTTTGCTTGCAGCCTATCACAACTTTTACTAGAATTTTTGTTTTTGATGATCGGTTACCTGTGCAATTAACTGCTATTATTGACTTGTAGTTGTGCCCACTTGCTTTTTTTTTTGAAGAGCAGGACTACATTCGGGATAAGAATAAACTTCCCAGATGTAGCCTGCACATGGAACTATCCCTAGCATTCCATATTTGGACATCATGGCACATCACATCCCCATTCCCCTTCTGCAAATTACTGCGCCTCAAGCATTGCTTGGAAACAGGAAGAGATCTTGAGTCGCTCACAGTGGCATTTTCTAGATCCCTAGTCACCCTATTAAATCTGCTCCTCTACCACACATGCAATTTTGTACTTATGGAGCTTTTCAGTTCTTTTATAAGCATAAAATACAACCTCATTGACCTCAAGTCTGCTTCATCTGTTTGCGTCTGCAGTGTTGATGTGGCAAGCTCTGCTGCTATATCTTTGGTTTGCCACTTCGTATTACATTCATACGTGTCCGTAAGCCTCTCTCTCTCTCCCCCCCACCCCACCAAATTCTTGTAACTATTCTATCGGTGTTCCTTGGTCTCACTATAAACATTGCTAGCACACTTTCCTTTTTGTGTGTGGGTAAAGTGCAACAATAGTCCCCGAACTTTCAAATGCTTGACCAATCATCCTCATGTAATCAAAATGCATATGGGAGGTCCAAAGTTTGCAAATTCCATCTGCCAATGGTCCCTTAGCCTAATTATCACATGATCTGCACATGCCGAAAAGTTGAGGGTAAAAAGGGAAATTTGCTAAACTAAGAACCCACTTAAATTGAAATTACCTTACTTCCTTTACCGATTGATCTTGCCCCCTGCCTCGTCTCGCTTCTTCTTCCTATCTTTGTACGCTCAGCCCCACTCGCCGCCGACCATCGCTCGTTCCATCAGCATCCTGCCACCGCCGACCACCATTCGTTCCATCATCTATCTCTCTCTCAATTCAATAAGGAGTGCACCGTTCCACCTAATTTCATAGCAGATGCTGCCATCACCAATCACCAATCACCCACAACATTATCTTTCACTCCTCTCTTCTCCTCTTAGATATATAATCCTTGTACTGCCTCCACCTCTGCGCCACAACCACCGCGATCGACGACCACTCACCCCTCTCTCTTCTATCCCTTTTCTTAGATCTGCAGCCCTCCACCTCCGCGGCACATTTGCTACGGCCAACCACCCACTTCAATTGCTGCAATTGACATTGTTTGTTTGAGTTGAAAACTCTCCTCCCGTAAGAACTGGTGAATTTCTCGATTGGCCCTAAATGTAAGGTGAATTCTCTTTCTCACCCGTACAGAAATTACAATCAATTCCGAAAGTATCCACCATACCATTAACTTAAGGCTTAACTATGAAAAAAGGTTCCGTACGATCAGAAAAATGTATCGTACTATTTCTTCCTGTTCGATCATTAATTCATCAATATAAACCTCACATGATCCATTTCTTATGGATATTAAACAACCCATATCTTCTTTAAATTTGAGGGAATTGGGTCGGGTGGGGTTTTAATTGATGAATTAACGATAGTACGCATCCCTTTTGTGAAGAGAAAATAGTACGAAACCCTTTTTTTAGTCAAAGTGATAGTATATAATCCTTTTTTTTAGTTAACAATAAGTAATTTTCTGGTGACATTGTTTTGATATTCACATCACAAGGAGATTCAAACTAAACGGTTCTAATAATTGATTAGTTGAAGCATTGTTTTTGTTGTGATGGTTCTTAAAGGTGGTTGTATTATGGAAGAAGTGACTCAACGGTGGTAGGAAGACAATGATATGGAGTGCTAACTCCTTGTTTACCCTCAAGAACAGTGCATGTGTTTATCATATGCTCACTTAGTGGAGATACTTTAACACCGTCACCCCTAAGGGCCGTTGGCATTCAAAATAAGTGTACTTTGGACCTTCAATATACACTTCGATTACACAGTGATGATTGGTCAAACGTTTAGAAGTTCAGGGGCTATTGATGTACTTTACCCTTTAAATAATAAAAAATTAATGGGATTTCTTTTCTGCTCTGTAAATATGACCTAGAATAAACTTTCACTGAGTGGCGAGTGCACATATCAAGAAAAATGTCGATTTCTTTTTACTTCTAATTTACGTTTTGAAACTTTTACATTGTGCTTCTTGATCGTTGCGAAGTGTTTTCCTTTTGAGACATTCAGCTCCTGTGTGATCATAATGAGATGCTATGGTGATGTCTCTATTGATAGCTAATAGCTATGATTTGGGGCACTTCACAATACTTATAAGCATCCCTGTCAAGCATGCTTGTCATATGATACCCATGTACGAATGTGTGGACATAGAAAATTTGGGTTTTTATTAACACTAGGATTTTGCTTCCTTGAAAGCCAACTGATCAACCAAATTCTTGCTAGAGTTTGGTTATTATATCCAATCAATAAACGTGTAGAAATTGTAGCACGAACATTCTTTTGGAGGTTTCAAAAGTATCCATTTCCCCGTATATATATATATATATATATATATATGTGGGTAGGTGTTCAAATGAGAACTTAGGAATCTTTAGGAGCCTTTAGATCTAAGTAAATGAATGGCTAAGATTAGATTGAAGAGACACAATAACCGGTGGTGTTTCTGTAATAAATTAGAAGTACAAAAATATTTATATAACTATCTTATTTTGTCTCATCTAAAAAATGTGATTTACTTCAGATAAAATATCTCATGATCCATTATTCGAAACTAAAATCTAATTGCAGATTCTTGTTCAAAATTAAATTCTCTTTCAAACAAGATTAATAAATAATATATTTCGATTTTTTTTAGTCTAACAATGAATCATGAAATTAAAATTGAGAACCATGAATTTTTTTTTTACAATTGTGAATCATGAAATTAATATTGTGAACCATGAAATCTATTTGCAGCACAAATTAAATTTCATGGTTCACATGTGTGAAATACTTGGTTCAGATTATTTTCACTGCAAATTGAATTTTATGGTTCACAATATTGATTTTATGGTTTATAGTTGTGTTTTCATGGTTCACAATTGTGAATGCTAGCTAGTGTTTGGTTAATTTGTTAATTTTCGGCTGAGCCAAGTAATTCACAAATGTGTACCATTCGTCTAAACCAAGTAATTCACAAATGTGTACCATGAAGTAATTAATACTGTGAACAATAAAATTCAATTTGTAGTGAAAAATAGATTGAATCATGAAATTATAACATTAAACCATTAAATTAATCTTGTGAAACATAAAATTCAATATGTGCTGAAAATTAACCACACAACTATTATCAACTATGAACCATGAAAACACAACTATGAACTATGAAATCAATAATGTGAACCATAAAATTCAATAATCTGAACCAAGTAGTTCACAACTATGAACCATAAAATTAATATTGTGAACCAAGAAATTTAATTTGTACTGAAAAATAGATTTCATGGTACACAGTATTAATTTCATGGTTCACAATTACAACAACAACAACAACTAAGCCTTTATCCCAAACTAGTTGGGGTCGGCTAAGATAAACCATCGATAGTCCAAAAGTCTCAAAGAAAATGATAAGAGAGAAAAGAATAAAAAGAGAAGAAAGAAGGGGAGGGGAAGAAAGAAAAAAGAGTGTAAAGTAAAGTATAA
>JAOWAN010000043.1:12961332-12974265 GCA_028566635.1 Lobelia cardinalis | reverse complement strand
ATCATTATGGTTCATCTCATAGGGTTGGCTAGTTTTACGCCGGCTCGCTACGCCTGTCGCAACCCTCCTCCTTTATCTTCGAAATATATTCTTCATTGATCTTGTTCGAAAGAAAATTTAATTTTGAACAAGAATCCGCAATCAAATTTTAATTTCCAGTTTTAGATCATGAGGTATTTTATTTTAAGTAAATCACGTTTTTTAGAGGGCAGAGAAAATAAGATGCAATTTATTAATTATTTACATAATTTCCACTAATTCATTAGAGCCAAAGGTAGTTAGTGGTTCCTAAGTTCTTAACTAATTGTGGTTTTAGGGGAACACCTCTCTCTATATATGTATATGTATGTAGGTTTTGTTAGGATACCCACCTAAGGAGTATCTTAATAAGTGATCCATATTTTTTAGACCAAAAGGCCCTTTGTTTTAACGAACAAATTAAATTTAAAAAATTTGAGATCAAGGGTATTTTGGTCAAATAAAAACTTAGGCCACTTGTTAAGATGCCCACTTATTAAGAAGTATCTTAACAAGTGGCCCAATTTTTTATTTGACCAAAATACCCTTGGTCTCAAGGAATGAATTATGTTTACAAAAATAGAGATGAAGGTATTTCGGTTCAAAAATCTGGATCACTTGTTAAGATACTCTTTAAGTGGGTCCCCTAACAAAACCTTATATATATACATATATATGAGTTTTTAGAATATCTCCTTCAAGAGCATGGTAACAAGTAATCCATTTTCGTTGGACTAATAAGCCCGTAAACTTAAAGAATGAATCTAATACACAATTGCAATAAAATAGTCTTTCAACTCCGGACATTTAATTTGCCAATATAAATGCATATAATGAACTACAAGAATATGTCTTTTTCACATATATGCACTTAATGTGGCAAATGAAATACATAGAGTTGAAGTACTATACTACCCCCATTGCGCAATAAATTCATTCTTTAAGGTTAGGGGCTTTTTAGGCCAAAAATTTGGACCCATCTTGAAGTGTATATCCTAATGAAATCCATATATATATATATATATATATATATATACATACATAGGAAAATAATCAGCTACAAACCACAAATATCGTACAAACGTACGAACCAGTTGTATTTTTGTATATTTTTGTTGTATCTTCGTTAATTTTATTGTATCTTAGTAATATCTCGTTGTATCTTATTATATTTTTGTTGTATCTTCGCATCTTGGTTAGTTTGTTGTATATTTACGAACATGTTGTATCTTTCACAAAAAATGTACAACAAAAATGTACTCAGATACAACTGGTTCGTACGGTTTGTACGAAAAATTGGTTTGTTGCGGAATTAGCCCCTGCATACATATACATGTATACAGACACCCTAATAAATAAATAAATAAAGTATATATATACATATATATCTATTAATGTAACTTGACCCATGTTTTATATTTTGATTAGCCAATTTATCTAACACTATGTGTAAACTCGACCCTTGTCAGTGTCCAAACTCATTTGATCGATAGATCTTGTATTATTTCCATGGGTGTATCTTCTTTGTCTGTTAAAGCACATACAGGCTATATGACCCTTTTGGGGTCCAATTTGTTTTGTGGTCGCTTTTCCAACTTCACTTTCCTTTTCTTTGGCTGAGTTGCCTTAAAAGAGTAGGTTACGTTCAAAGGCATAAGTTTGATCCCCAATGCTTTTACATTTACTCTTTCTTTTCTTGTTGCTTCAATTGACAGACATAGTGGAGTTGCAGCAAGTGGCATTCATGCCAGTTGCCAATGGTACACGCTTGGTGACAGCAAGTTCCCTTTTTGCCCGTTTGAGTATAAATCTTTCACCATTTGCATTTGAACTTCCTCCTCGATATCTTCCATTTGTGAAGATTCTCAAAGACTTGGGGCTCCAGGACATGCTATCTGTTGCTTGTGCGAAGGATATTCTTTTAAATCTTCAAAAAGCTTGTGGATACCAGCGTCTTAATCCAAATGAATTGCGTGCTGTGATGGAAGTTTTGCATTTCATCAGTGATAAAACCATTGAGGCAGGCACGTCAGATAGATCATACTGGGGATTAGAGGTGGTAGTTCCTGATGATGGTTGCAGATTGGTTCATGGAAATTCATGTATATATATTGATTTTTATGGCTCTCGATATGTAAAGTATATTGACACTTCCCGGCTGAGATTTGTTCATCCGGATCTACCAGAGAGATTATGTATGTCCTTTGGCATCAAAAAACTTTCGGATGTTGTTGTGGAGGTACCATGGCTGATCTGATTTTTCTACTTGATAGTTTTATCAGTTTTTGGACTATTGATGGTTCATCTTAGCCGACCCCAACTAGTTTGGGATAAAGGCTTTGTTGTTGTTGTTGTTGTTGTTGTTGTATAGTTTTATCAGTTTTTATTTCACACACAATTTTTGGTCTTACAGTATGGCTACTCCTCTCTTCAGGAACTAGATCATGCTGAACCTGTTCAGACTCTGGATTGCATTGGGCCAGTTTCACTCACTACCATCAGACAGAAATTATTAGACACATCACTTCAGTCTGCAGTATGGAGTGTTGTCAACAGTTTAGGTAGTGAGATTCCTGCACTTGATAGTCCAGGTCTGCAAAAGATACAAAGTTCACTGGAATCCATTGCGGAAAAGTTGAAGTTCGTTAGGTGCCTCTACACGCGGTTTCTATTCCTTCCAACGTCTTTAGACATTACTCGAACCACCAGGGAATCTATTCTTCCAGAATGGGAGCCTGGCTCCCGACACCAGACCCTTTATTTTGTTGATCGTATGGATACCTGTTTGCTTGTTGCTGAGCCTCCGCCGTACATATCAGTTACCGACATCATTGCCATTGTTGTGAGCCAGGTTTTGGGCTCCCCAGTCCCTTTACCTATCGGACCTTTATTTGTTTGTCCCGGGGATTCTGAGTCTGCACTTATCAACGTCTTAAAACTTTCTTCTGGTCCAACAGCAACGGAGTGTATAGGTGGTAGAAATGGTTTATTAGGCAGGGAAATACTTCCCCAAGACGCTGTTCAAGTGCAATTTCACCCTTTGAGACCCTTTTACAAGGGAGAAATAGTTGCCTGGAGATCCCAAAATGGAGAGAAACTGAAGTATGGTAAAGTCTCAGATGATGTGAGACCATCTGCAGGGCAAGCCCTCTATAGATTTATTCTTGAAACATCTCCAGGGGTGACTGAGCCCCTTCTCTCTTCCCACGTTTTCTCTTTTAGAAGCATATCAATGGGCGGTGGGTCTTCCTCTTCAACAATGGTGGAGGAGGATCATACAGCACCTGAGAGTACAATGACAATTGGTCAGCCAGAAGGTTCTGAAAATATCAACTCTAGAAACCAGGTTTGTCTGCTCTTATTACTGATTCTCCCTATTTGAAAGGGCTTAAGATGGCATTCTCTGTTCCTGTAGAAGTGATAAATTTATACTGTAACATGGATGATACAACAAAAAACTCATTCTTCATTTGATCTTAGGATCTTTTGAGTTGTTAAGATCACTATTATTACTCGAATATGGTGAAGTTGACTAATTTCAACTCTCTTGCACATGCCTTGAAACAGTTATTTTTTCTTTTTGAGAATGTACCTCGAAACAGTTAGTGGTCATGTGTTAGCACCTCGAGTTCAGCGACATTAAAGCCTATATTTTTTCACGTCGTCTGCAAATAGTTCCCTTTTGAGCTCCAGTATGCATGTTGAAAAGCCTCGGTTTAAGAAATTACATTTACAACTTCATAGTCCTGGTTTAGAGTTATTCCCTTTTGTGTTTTTCTTGCATGTTCCCCTGCCCTTGCCCCTTAACTTTTCCTTATCCTGTGTCTTCTTCAAGCTGCAGTCACACCTGGTTCCCCTTGCACTCTGTGCTTGGACAGTATACAAGAAAACTTTCTCCCTCCTCTATTCCCTCCACCAGAAAACCAGTATCACCATTTTAAACCACCTCATCTGACCAATCCATGGGCACTAGCCTGTAAAAGGACCAATTTAAGCTGCTGGCATATACATCCTGTATCACCGTATTAAACCACGTCATCTGACCAATCCATCTGTAAAAGGAGCAATTTATCATATGCCGGAAGCCTGTAAAAGGGATCCAATCACAAGTTGCATTGATTGTGTTAGTCGTAGGAAGTGAAAATTGTCTCTAGTTTCTTTCTTTTAAGATGTTCCATGTTGTGAGTTAAGATGCTTAAGCCTTAATTCCGAATTTCTTCGGATTTTACATATTTTGGTTGCTGAGGTTTTGCTCATTGCAGTTGAGGGGATCAGGATTTTATGGTATTGTTTCTGGATATTCAGTGTGCATACCATGAAAATTCTTGCATGCTCAATGGACCTTAATAGAATTTTATTTCTTAAAGTACGGGCCATTTCTTGTAAGTTTTACATGTGACATCTATTACTTAATTATATTCAGCGGATGGTAACTTAAATAAATACTCTGCTAATTAACTTTTCATGGTCCTTATGGTAGTCTATTGATACATTATTAACAGTTGAACAACTGCAAAACGAATGTGTATAATTTATCTGGCACGAAATCTATTTGAGCACGAAGAGGTAATATCATAGTGAAGAATGTTGGCAACATTATCAATTAACAGAACCAGGGGTCAAACAGATGAAGCAAACATGCAATAAAGATGTCATGTTGGTGGAATATGTGCTCTTTTAGTACAGGTCTTGGTGGATGTAGTTATTTAACAGTGACATTCTTTGGATGGTTTAGCGCGCAAAGCTGACAAATGCATTCTTTTTTATCAGCGGCAGCCAGTCAAAGAACTGCAGCATGGTCGTGTGTCAGCTGCAGAATTGGTTCAGGCGGTTCATGAGATGCTTTCTGCTGCTGGGATCAAGATGGATGTAGAAAAGCAGTCTCTCCTGAAAACAACATTATCTCTGCAAGAGCAACTGAAAGAGTCACGGGCAGCACTTTTGCTTGAGCAGGTCAGTATTGTCTAATGGCGTGGTTGAGTTGATAAAGGGAGAAGTAAACAAAAACTATATCTGCAACCGTTACCAACGATGGCAGGTCCACTTAATGGTCCAGACTCCAGAGCTCTTGAAACCCAAAATGAGTTACATTTTATTCTTGGTCATAGACCAAATTTAACACTCATTTTGGTAGGTACACGGGGTAATGTCATACTGTCATATGCCGTGTAGAAAGTAATGTGCTTTACCTGACTATCTACAATCTTGCATCAATACTTCGTTGAACATCCATCCACCCTTAATTATATGAGCAGAAAATTTACCTTTTTTTTCTGAGTTTATCTTGGAAGAGGGTCAAAAAAATCTATTATTGAACTTGTTTTTAAGGCAAAACTGCACCAAAAGTTCAGGTTAGAAAGTCGTTTTTTGGTGATTTTATGTGATGTTTTGTAATTATTAAAGTGAAAAAGTAAGAGAGAGATAGAGAGAAAATGATGAGATCCATAAAACTTAAAAATCTAAAACGATGATAAATTAACATCGTGACCCAAACCTAAACTATACATGTTTTTCATATTTCATCATCAAATGATCAGAATTGAGTCTGAGGTCATTTATGTTAGTTATTAAAACACCCATGGCCATTCCGACACTTTTGGGCGTTAGTCCGGCGTTAAGTCCCCTTTTTTTAGGGGAAAAATCGTCAAATGAGGTTGGGAGGGATACTTATCGGAGTAAATCAAGTCCCTCACCACAGTTAAGCTATCTAGTTGGAATTAGCCTCAACTAAACGGACCATTTCTTAAACTAAAGGACAGAAAGCAAAAATCAATGAAGGAAAGTTCCTTAATTTACCCCTGAAAATAAGGAACTTAACGCCAGACTAACGATGAAAAGTGACGGAATGACCATAGATGTTCAAATAACTAATATAAATGACCTCGGACTAAATTATAATAATTGATGATGAAATTTGAAAAACATGTATAGTTTAGTGGTTTTTTTTGTGAAATTTTGCCTATTTTTAAAAATAAAGGGTTCAAACTTTTATTATATTAATAGTTTTAGTGTTAAAAAAGTTACTTTTCCTAAAATCAAAGGTGGTAAACAGCATATGCTAAAATTAAAAGTGGTCAAGTAATCCCATTGGCTCTCACATAGAGCCGCCAGTGTTGGTTCATATTGGTGGTTGCGGACGGGACCATGTGTTGTAGAATGCATAAATTATTGTTAACGCATCTTTACTTTATTCACAATACAATGGATCAATTAGAGTCTCTATCCCAAAGTCAACATTTTGAGCAACAGATAATCTACCCTCACATAAAGCAGGATTGGACTCGCGATTAATATCTGAATAATCTAATTTTTGTTTGTACACTTTTTATGATGATCTACTTTTCTCTCTAGAATAAGTGACTGCATGGAGAAGATAAACTAGTTACTGTGTTCCATGTTAATTGCCACAACTGTGCCCTGTATTAATGTTGTCGTACTCAATCGAACATTTTGTTTCATCTGGGTGTTGCTAGTATAGGGCCAACAACTGATGAATTATATCACCCTTGAGAATTGAATGCATCAAACTTTATCACCTTGAAGTCCAAAATAAAAGTTGAAATTTAAGATGTCAAAATAATTGTTGAAACTAAGTTATAATCCACTGTAGTCTCTAAACCAAAGACGGTTATGCACAATGAACAATACATCTAATAGAACTAATTTGCAGGAAAAGTCCGACAATGCGACAAAAGAAGCTGATACTGCTAAAGCAGCTTGGCTATGCCGTATCTGCTTGAGCAATGAAGTAGATATTACAATTGTCCCATGCGGCCATGTGTTATGTCGCCGTTGCTCGTCTGCCGTTTCCAGGTGTCCATTCTGTCGGCTGCAAGTCTCAAAAACAATCAAAATATATAGGCCTTGATGGCCACTGATCTCCGTAACTGCTCTATTTTTTCTCTTTGACGAGCAAAGGAAGATTCATTCAGATTTCATTTGTGTCAAGAAAAATCTTAGGAATTTAGAATGTAATTAGCATATGTTGTATACATATAGTTTTTTTCGCTTGGGTTGCACTCATTTTGCTCCCTTGTGTACAGTGATGGTATATATAATGTACAGGGTAACAATTACAAATCAGTATACATGTTTACTAACTCTTTATCTGCAAGTTGCATTCGACACTCAGGTGAAGGACGTTGTGGCTTTATTGGATTAGCTTGTTATCAGATCATTTTTACCACTCCTCGATGTGTTGGCAGATGCAAGTTTTCTACCAATCAAATTAAGTGATTAAGGTTTTGGTACATTTTTGCTACACTTTCTTGTGACTTGTGCATTATTCATTCCAAAATAATGAAGAAGCAAACATCACGTGCAGATCCCATCCCCCACTCCCCCGCCTCCCCTGCGAAATTTGCAGCATATGCTTACTCTGTTAATGCAGCAGGAAATTTACAGAACCAATTGCTTCTTTTCCTGCGGTCTCCTCCAAGTTAGTGAAGTCGTCCCCAAATTTTATTTCTTAATCTCCTACCTCAAATGAGAACTTTTGCTTCTTCCTTACCTTATCTCATTCAACACTTTGCTCTGCTCAAATTCAACATTTTTATCTAGCTGGGCATCACTCTCAGTTTCTCTCTTGTAGAGGTCTCAGTGCAATTGGCTAATTCAGCTACCTTCTCCTTTCTTTAGCAGGTTATCTGTTACTTCTTTGATCGATGATAGGTAATCATTTGGTATAGCGAGGTTGTTGGCAGCTCAATATTCTTCTTCCACAATCCAAGCTTGCGGGAACAAAGCAACATTTCATATGGGAAAGTTAAATCAAAGTAATTGCGATTGGTGTAGGTGATTTACATCATGGATAACTCCTTGCCTTCTCCTTTTCCACCTTTATCTTACAATCCGGGTTAGTGTGGTGAGCTTGGTTGGGGGTTATCTTTCATCTCATAGTGAAAAGCCAAGAGCTTTTGAATAGAAATTAGTGTGATGATTGATGTATGGTAGATACAAACAGACAAGGACGTGGACAGGATTGGACAAAGATTGGTGAACCTGAAATATATTATGGTACATATGTCATGCTGACATCTATTTGCATCTTTTTTTATGAAGGTGGACGACTTGAGGTAGAGAAGGGTAATGTTTGAAGTTTGAGCTCTAGCATTGGGTTTATTAGTCACTTTTTGATGTCTTTGATGGTTTGGATAGTTGGTAAGTGTTTGGATGGGTTATAGGTAGGTTTTAGTGGAGGTTGACAATTGGTTTATGTGAGGGAGCATGATCAATTGCTCCTTTCCATTGGCAAGTCTAAACAACTCTTTTCATTGCTTTTTGATTTGCGTCTTTTCAGCTAACTTGACCTTCCTCTTCTGTTGCTCCTCCTCCTCCTACACTTAGCAGTTCTCTTCCTATAACATTTGAGATGAACCTCCCACCTATTGAGCCTCCTCTCCTGCGACTTGCTCTCGTTCAGCAAGTTGGATCACATTATACCACATCATGGAAAATGCAAAGTTTTTGAAGTATATGTTTTACTTGCTCAGACTTGGAAACAAGAATCCTTGAGTGCCTTTGAGTAATGTAGTAGGTATGATCCTCACATACTTCTTCTCCGAAGGGTCGTCCTGATAGTCAAAATTTTCTTTAACGCATATAATCTCTCGTCGTGATAGTCTAATACTGGATGCACGCAAATTCTAAAGAAATGTAAATCTTTGGTTAACTTATTCACCAACAGACAACAGAATTATCAACTAACATTTTAACCGTACAAACTTTTACTCGATTTCTTGACTTACGGTCCAACAGCTCTGCACCCTTTTCTTAAATTTGACAACATACACATCTTAGGTCCACTTATATAATCTCTCAAGCCACGAGTTTCGACGATTTGAGGGATCTTTTGTAAACATTTTGTAAAGGGTTCCAAAGAACTCATGAGTATATGTATATATTTTCTGAACAATGAAATGGGATATCATGTTAATTCATGCTTGATTTAATTCTAAGTAGACGTTACTGTGTCACGAGGCATTTAGATTGACTTTCTCACATGAGCAATCGCCTCAAGAGCTATGAAGCAAAGCTGAAATGAGACAAATGATAGTTAAGACACCAAGTGAGTGTGCTAAGTACAATGCCAGATGAGTGGTCGTCTAGGTCGATCGCGAGCAAACCAATATCGCGAGGACCGATGATGAGATCTAAAGTCAAGAAGCTGTTAAATGGGTTTACTCAGCTAGTGGCGAGTTACAATTGGGAGAATGGTCACCACGAGGAAGATGAAAAGTTGATCTTATTGTGTCTGGTTGACAGATGAGCAGTTGGCGAGATGACGGAAGGTATGGAATAGGAAGACAACATCATGTTTGCTCGGCATGCTCGGCAGCGACCAATATCATGGTCGGGGTATACGGCAGCAGGCCAGGCAACATAATGTTTTCCTTTTCCAACTTGGTTACCTATTTCCGTTTCTAGTGGAGTCTTATTTAGTTAGTTTCCTATTTGATTTCCTAGTTAAGTCGTTAATTGTTTCCTAGTTTGAATTATATTTATTTTCCTTTCTTATTAGGATTTTCTATTTAATAATTTTCCTTTTCATAGTCGATTTACAATTTCAATTTTTGTAGCGTATATAAAGGCCTTTATTGTAATCGTTTAAAACAAGTTTTTAATGTTTAATTAAAGTTTGAGCAATTTGCTTGCTTCTTAGCCGAATTCTCTACAGAGAATCTTGGTGTTCTTGAATTGTTGTTTTTTTTATTATTTTACTTAAACAGTTAATTCACCTTTTAGGTTCTTAAGCCAAATACGGTTTAGGGATTTAAAAGCACTCATCTTTTATATCTTTTCGGTTCTTCCATCAATTACGATTGTTGGGTTGATTAGCCATCCATTCTTACCTTACCAATTAACGTTTTAAGAGTTTTCCGCAATTGAAAGGGGTCTTGATCTTTCATTGATCAAGGTTTTTCTCATTATTTGGTATCAGAGCTAATTTTAATCGGTTAGTTCACTTCTATTAAATCTATAATAAATCATGATTTCACCAAGTCACGTTCATAACGAAGAGGAAGTTTTCGGCTTTAAAGAATTCAAGAAGTGTATGACCTATGAACTCACTAAAATGAAGTTGGAGATGGGCAATTTTAAGAAAGAGGTCGATGACAAGATCGAAGAATGAATCGCAGGACCCAAGTCCAGCCCACATCACTCCAGAAGAGGTCCGCACAGGAGAGATGAATTTGGCCGTGACTGGCAGGACGACATGAAGGTAAAGGTAGATGGGGAGGAGAGTCCCTTGATCGCAATCTTGGAAGCAAAGATGAAGATGCCACCTTTTAATGGCAAGGCCGATCTAGAAGCATACTTGGAATGGGGAGAGGAAGGTAGAACGAATATTCAACTGCCACAACTATTCCAAGGAGAAGAAGGCAAAGCTCGCTCAGGTCGAGTTTAGTGGCTATGCCATTACGTGGTGGGATCAACTGGTTAGGAAATGAAGGAGGTACGGCGAGGAATTCGTGGCTACATGGGAAGATATGAAGAGAATCATGCAACGAATATTTTTTCCCCCGTATCTAGATTGCGAGTTGAAGCAGAAGTTGCAAGGACTAAGGCAAGGCAACAAAATCGTAGAGGAATATTATGAAGGGCCGGAGGAGGAGTTCGAGAATATGCCCGCTTTAAGCGAGGATGAATGCAATGAAGAGGAATCCGGTGTACAAGCGCTAGTCCTCATGCTAGCATTAAGTACACAAGTGAAGGATGAAGGAGATGTCGCCATTCAAAGGGAAAATATTTTCCATGCTCGCTGTCAAGTTCAGAACATGTTGTGCAATCTCATAATTGATATAGTGGGAGTTGTGTAAACGTGGCGAGCAACCTTATGGTCAACAAGTTAAATCTGAGAACATAAAGACACCCAAAGCCTTACAAGTTACAATGACTTAGTGATTGTGAGGAGATTAAAGTAACCAAATAGGTCGTTATACCATTCTCAATCGGGAAATATGTGGATGCGGTTACGTGCGATGTGGTGCCTATGCATGCTTGTCACATTCTTTTGGGGCGACCATGGTAGTATGATCGCAAGGTGACTCATGATGGTTTCACTAATAGATACTCGCTTGAAAGGGACAGGAGGAAACTTGTACTTACCCCTCTTACCCCAGCCTAAATCCGCGAGGACCAGGAGAGGATTGAGACAGGTATACAAGATTAAAAGAGGAAAGGGGAGTTTGAGCCAATGAAAGAAGCAGCGACCATCCTTCCAAGGAGAAACCTACTAATTAAGCTCAGTTTTTATGCTAAGAAAAGGGAGGTCATGCATTTTATCAAGGGTAACAAACCTCTCATCTTGTTGGTTTGTAAAGAATTATGTTTAGCGACCAAGGATGTGTTTGAATTACCCTTGGAAGTTCAAAAGTTGATTAGCGAGTTTGAAGATATGTTCGCGGAGGAGTTACCAAAGGGATTACCACCCATTAGAGGGATTGAGCATCAAATCGACTTCATTCTTGGTGCTTCTATCCCAAATCGACCAGCGTATAGATGCAGCCAAGAGGAGTCTAAGGAGATCAAGAAATAGGTCGTCGAGTTGCTCGAGAAAGGCTTGATTCAAGAGAGCTTGAGTCCATGTGCAGTTCCAGTCATTCTAGTGACCAAACAAGATGGCACTTAGAGGATGTATTGTGATTCAAGTCCTATTAACAAGATCACTATTAAGTATCGACATCCTATTCCTCGATTAGATGACATGTTGGATGAGCTGCATGGGGTCAGAGTATTTTCAAAGGACGATCTCAAGAGTGGTTATCACCAAATCCGAATGAACGAAGGCGACGAGTGGAAGACAACCTTCAAGAAGAAACAAGGGTTGTATGAGTGGCGATTAATGCCATTTGGGTTGTCCAATGTGCCGAGCACTTTCATGAGACTCATTGTAACGAACCGAGCCCGAAAACTCAATCCGCTACTTACCGCACCTAGCGACGCATCTTGGGTCAACGGCCCATCACAGGCGACCCAAAAGTCCATGGATGCTTTGATGCTAGGTGGGTAGTAGGGGACTCTATATAAACCACACCGATTTTCCATTTTCACTCAATGTGGGATATGGGTTATCACAATCTCTCCCACTTAAATCCTTGACGTCCTCGTCAAGGCCGAATCAATACCAAGACCGAACCCCCGGGCAGTGTAGGATTCAAGAGGTGGCTCGTACGGGCTCAAGAGGTGGCTCCCAACGCTCTCCCGGCGGTGTAGCACTTTGCCCCGCACAGCACTTTGTTCCACACTTTCGGCCGGGGTTTCGCTCTGATACCATTTGTAACGCCCCGAGCCCGAAAACTCGGTCCGCTACCTAGCCCACCAACTGGCTCACACCTAGCGTCGTATCTTGGGTCAACGGCCCATCACAGGCGACCCAAAAGTCCATGGATGATTTGATGCTAGATGGGTAGTAGGGGATTCCATATAAACCACAATGATTTCCCATTTCCACTCAATGTGGGATATGGGTTATCACAATCATCAAATCATCCATGGACTTTTGGGTTGCCTGTGATGGGCCGTTGACCCAAGATACGACGCTAGGTGTGAGCCAGTTGGTAGGCTAGGTAGCGGACCGAGTTTTCGGGCTCGGGGCGTTACAAGTGGTATCAGAGCGGACCCTCGGCCGGAAAGCTTTCAGGCTCGCCCGGGGGGACGGTCTTGGTATTGGTTCGACCTTGACGAGGACGTCAAGGATTTGTGTGATAATCCATATCCCACATTGGGTGAAAATGGAAAATCATTGTGGTTTATATGGAATCCCCTACTACTGTAGACACCCCATTTTTGACCCCGGTGAATAAAGGATTTACCGGGAAGTTTTTATTCAATGAATAATTAAAAGTAACATTAATTAAATATGTTACTTACATTCAAAATAGTATACATATTAAATTGTTGCATTTTTATACT
>JAOWAN010000043.1:12947909-12960865 GCA_028566635.1 Lobelia cardinalis | reverse complement strand
ATAAGTTGTCCACATGAAAGACCATTTACTCATTTTGCATTGCTCCTATCAATGGTAATGATTTATGGGTTCCTCAATTTGGTTATATTCCAATTGATGTACCCTATCATCATACACAACCAGGAAGACCCTAAAAAAATAGAAAGAAGGATAAATTTGAAGATCCCAAGGATCCCAAGAAAATTCCAGATCAAACAAAACTGAGCAAGGTTGGAAGCAAGATGACATGTGGTAAATGTTGCAATCATGATCACAAAAATAGAACTTGCAAGGGCCAGGGTGGATCAAACCTAGGGTCAGGGCAGAGTGCTAAGGTGAATTATGTTTATCAGAATTTTGCTTGTGCCATACATGATGCATTACCAATTACTGATGCCATAATTTTCTCATTTCAATGGTTAGCATAAGAAGGTGGGAATGCCAAAAAAAGAGGGGAAGGCCAAAGAAAGTTGCTGCTACAAGTGAACCAGTTGTACTCCCAGTTGTATGATATGTTTGATCATCTATTAAATTGTAGTTTTCTTAAGATTGTTTGACTTAACTTCTTGTATGATATTCTTGATAGGTCAAGACAAAGGCAGGAAGACCGAAGAAGGAAAACAAGAGTGTAAATCCAATGGTGGCTGCAGAAATTGTAAGTACATCCTCATATTGAATTACAACAACTAGTGAAGAGAGCTTATGCAATTGGTTTTAGATTCTGACATGTATAAATGATGCAGCTAACAAAAAATGGCAGGAAAAGGAAAATACATGTTGACATAGTTGAGCCAACTAAGAAGAGGGGAAGGGGAAGACCTAAGAAGGACCAAGCCACAAGTCATAATGAAGGCACAAGTCAAGCTCAAGCCTCAAGTGTCAATGAAGCATCTATTCAGAATACTAGACCACCACCACCACTACCTAGTAGCCATGACACAAGTCTACCAACTGGCATGTTTCAATTAGGAAATAGGACTTGTGTTTCTATGGGCTATCTTCTAAGGAAAAAGGCAGAGAAAACAGATGAAGCAAGTGCAAAAAGGCAGAGAAAGCAGATGAATGAAGTGAAAATTTAGAAGTTGGATGTCTGTGAAACTTTTTAAGCAATTGTACCAGTTAGTAAACTTCATTTTTTGGCTCAGCAATTGGAGCAGTTGTAACTCTTTTGCTCCATTTGGTACCACTAACTTGACTGAAATCACTTTGAAGTTGTTAAACTCTGGTTATGAAAGGTGTGATGTAAGTACTCTACTTTTGATCTACAAAGCAGCATTATGTTATTTAACTTGCACTCTTTCGCTTCATGATTTGCTTCCGTTGCTTCATTGTGAACATTTGGCATCAAACAACTAAAAGGACACAAGTCTACCATCATAACAGCAACAATAAAAAATTGAACAAGAATGTAATCAACTACATTAATCCATTCTTGCATAACCCATCCATAATACATATCATTTGTCATAAGAAACTTTCCAGTTTACACTATAGAAGATAGTAATCAACTACATTAATCCATTCTTGCCATCCTCTTATATAATACAAACCATACTCTTACATAGTACACCAAAATAGACTCCCAAAAATATAAAAGATGACCATCTTGTACAGAACACCAAATTGAGGGAAATCAAGGTCCCAACCCTTGTAGTTTGCTTCCGGTACTCTCCTTTTTCAGTAACACCACGGCAGTTACAAACTATGATAGCAATGTCAAAAAAATTAGCATTTTTTCCCGCCACTTGGCTCTTCTTTGTCTATCATTGTACACCGTTTGCCTTCGAAGTAAACCTGTGATTATGGCAACTGATCGAGCACACATGGGTGGATCGCGCCAGAGGAAGAAACCACAATTTCGATTCTATAATTCACCATAAATTCAAACAAATTTTTAAGCAATTTAGGATTAGAAATGAGAAAAATAAATTAGGGTTTCCAATTTTACGTACCGGACATGTCCAAAATCTTCTTTCAGGATTCCCGGCTGTCCATGTTGTTACCAACAATGCTATCTTCCCACAATTACATGAGACCACCATTTGTAGAAATTATAGCCTAGAGTTAAGATTAAGCCGCAACCAGTCAACCTTCAATGGACAGCCGTTGGTAGGTTTCGATTTGGTAGGTAGAAATTGTTGGTTGGTTGAAATCATTGGTAGGTTTCGATCGAAGAAAATCTAGGAGCTTTTCTTCTGTCGTTGAGTTATATAAATTCAGACCTTGGGACTTATAAATTAATTAATTCTCGTAAGGGGTTTGGTTAAATCCCCCAAAATATCATTTAGAACATGCTCTGACGGTTTTACCCCTGAAAAGTGGGTATCTAACGATAGCTTAACGCTTAAATTAGACGGAATGGCCAATCTTAATGAAATAATTAACATAGATGACCTTTGATTTAACTTTTGTACATTGGTGACTAAATATGAAAAATCGGTATAGTTCAGTGATTTTTGATGTAGTTTTTGCCTATATATTAAGTCAATTCGTTTTATGAAAATAATTTATAATTTAAAAATATTGTGTTATTTCATAATTTATTATTTTTATCACTTTTCTTTCAACTTCATGATGTTTATATTTTGAAATCAACAAATTCATTCAAGCTAAATCCGTTCATTTATAATTAATATTAAATATATATATATAATATGCGCAGATACTTTTATTCATATAAAATAGCATAGTTTTAAAGTAAAAATTATAAACGAATATAAATTTACAAATTATTTTTGAAAGAATGACTGACTTGATGTATACACGCTATGATGTGTAACTAGTTAATTATATAACTATGTTATATCAATTTTTTATACATTAAGTCAGTCCCTTTTCCAAAAATAATTTGTAGAATTAATTTTTTATACATTAATATTCTTTTATGATTAAAGTTAATATACACAATAAATATTAATATACATATATACATGCACATAAAAATATATTTATAGTTAAAAAGTAATAAATATAAAATAATATAATATAATCATTTTAAATAATAAATTAATTATTTTGATAAGAGGGATTGACTTGATATATATGCTATATATGATGTATATTTAATTATATGTATATTGACTTGAGTTATTATGGAATAGATTAATCCTATCTTTTTGAATCCTAGATTAATAAGATTAAAAAAAAAAAAAACTACCATTTTTAATCCTAAATTAATGGGATAAAAATACTATTCTTTTTTCAATTACTCTTCAATTTGAAAAGTGTAATCCACTCTCTGGATAAACACTCCTTTTCTGAAATGCCTAGACATTCCATAATTGAATGGTGAGAACTTGAAAAATATATTTTTCATTCTTTTTACTCAAGATTTCTTTTAAACGTATTCAAGTTGCTTACCATTTAAAATAATTCTTTTTTTACCTTTAAATAATTATAAAATATTATATTACACCATTAAAAATCAATTCACTTTAAAATGAGAAGAAAGGAGTAGGGGAGGAGAGTGCGTGAGAGAGAGAGAGAGGGTGAGGTGAGAGAAAGAACAAAGGAGTGGGGTGGGGTGGGGTGGGATGGGATGAGGTCCACAAACACGAAACATAAAGTCGGCAGAGAAAAGATTATCAGTCCGTCCCCCGGTGACGGACGGACATTACCTTAAACAACGTCCCAATGGGATTACACGTGTCCCCATCTTCCGTTGACGGACGCCGTCTAACCTCACCCTCTGTTTTTCTCCGTCAACCGATAAAAAATAAACTTTATCGTTATAAACGCCAACGACCCCCCGCCCCGTCATTAACTTCTTCCCCGGTCAAAAATAACCCTAATTTCCTCCCTCTCCCTCTCTCTTCACTTTCTCTCTCTAGATAAATAAAGTCGCCGCCGTCGGTGTCGATCAGATCGGAGGAGGAAATTCATGGACGACGACGATGAAGTTCAGTCTCATCCATCCGCTGGCAGTGGATCTCCGGAATCCCCGGTTCCGAACAGGCGTATAACCGTCACGGTCGCGGCCACCGCCCCGCCGTCTCACAACACGTTGACGCTTGCGTTGCCGATACAGCAGCCGCGGAGCGGCGGTGGAGGCGGAGGTGGAGGGGGAAGTGGCGGAGGAGGAGGAGGAGGAAGGGAGGATTGCTGGAGCGAAGGGGCGACTGCTGTGCTCATTGACGCGTGGGGGGAGCGGTATGTGGAACTGAGTAGGGGAAATCTGAAGCAGAAGCATTGGAAAGAGGTGGCTGATATTGTTAGTAGCCGTGAGGATTACTCGAAACCTGCGAAAACTGATATTCAGTGTAAGAATAGAATTGATACGGTGAAAAAGAAGTATAAACTCGAGAAGGCAAAGATCGCCTCCGGCGGTGGGCCGAGTAAGTGGAACTTCTATCACCGGCTTGACCACTTGATCGGTCCCAGCGCCGCTAAGACGGCTGCTGCGGCTGGTCCTTCTTCGGCGCCTCCTTCTTTGAAAACTGTTCCTATGGGGATACCGGTAGGGGTTCGATCGGTTCCCCCTCCCAACTTTCAGAAGCATGGGCAGAACCCTAGGGTAAAGGCACAGCCGCTGTCCCAGTCTCGTAGGCGACCTCCTCCGATGACTCAGACTCTGTCTGAGTCTTCGGACTCGGAACCAGAACCGCCTTCTCCTGACTCTACCGACAGTTTCGTGCCTCCAACTTATGAGAGGAAACGGCCCAGGGTTCAAGCTCAGAGTAGGGAGGTGAATTTGAGTGGTGTTAGGCAGGGGGAGGTTGGAAAGGATAAGAGTTGGGGGAGTTCAGTGAGGGAGTTGACTAGGGCTATACTGAAATTTGGGGAGACTTATGAACATGCGGAGAGCTCGAAGCTGCAACAGTTGGTGGAGATGGAGAAGCAACGGATGAAGTTTACGAAGGAGCTCGAACTGCAGAGAATGCAGTTTTTCATGAAGACACAGTTGGAGCTTTCCCAGCTGAAGCAGCATAGGAGGGTTGGGAACAATAGTAATCATCACCATCATCATGGCAATAACAACAATAATGTTAACAACCATCACAGTGATAGCAACAACTAGTATTATTAGCTGTTTAGATGTGGAACTAGATTTGGTCTGATTGGGTCTTTAAGGATGATGGCCTCTGAAGTTTAGGAAAAAAGTTTGTATCTTAATTTGGTAGTTTCTAAATTTATTCTGTTTCCTTCTCTGTAACATTATTTGAAGGTGCTTATTAAATGAAGAACTAAGATTGATTAGTTGAAGAAGCTTCTCTAAAATTGGAGTCTTTTCACACTCTGGGTGAGGTTATTAATGTAGTATATTGTGTTCAGTTTGTGTAGTTGTACTCTGCCAAATTAATGTGTGCAGATGTTGCTTTTGTCTGGTGGTAAATGAGAATCTTTGCTAAATAGGTTGTGATCGAGTTTCTGTCTTTGAAGGTAGGTTGCTTAAGTTCTCTCACTAGGATGTAAACTACGACAGTTGTTGTCATAGTTTGTTACAAAACTACTAGAGTAGCAATTGGCATTGCTCACATGGTATTAACCTCCATCGAGCCATCAATGGTGAGAAAGATGATGATGATGTTCCTAGACTATATAATGTCGGCCGTGTGTATAATTCTTGTGATAGATACTTTTGTTCTCAAGAATGGTAGTAAAATTGAGTAATCTTGCAAAGCCATCGGCGGTGAATGAAAAGCTGATGCTTTTTTTATTACTGAAAAGCTATTGGCCTAATTATTATTGATTTCCTTTAATGCCTCCTTTTGATGCAGGTAATATATGGACAGAGAGCTGTGTATGGAGGCAGTAGTGTACCGATGAAGTTAGTGGTTGGATACTACAAATTTGTCAGGGTGGAAGCAGTTTTAACAAAACCAACAGCTGGAAAGGTTCTGGAAGATGATATCCTAATGGAAAATATATTGTTCATGTAGTGCGTGAATATTCAGATAGAGAGGATCCTTACTTTGCCATACATCTTAGTCTAATCGGAGTCCACTTATTCAAGATGAGGTATATATCTCCAGCCTCTTGTAATTGCTTACAATGTTAATTTTATTTGTACCATCAGTAATTTGATGGAACTGTGGTATCTGGAATGTTTTGAGTCTCACTTTTTGTCCTTCTGTTGAATGCACTTGTCTGCAAAGAACTCTAGCCCATGCTCACTAATCCTTACAGCTAGTCGACTTTTGCCAGGGGCACATATTGTTTATTGCATTATAAACCATTGCATTATCATAAATGATTTCGCTGAGGTTTTCCGGCACTTCTTTAAGAACCATGATGTTTGTTTTCTTGTTGATATTTTCACTGATATTTGTCTTCTCAATTTATGTCAACAATTGAAAAATGAAAGTGAAGTTTCTTTTTGCGTTCTTAGATTACTTTGTCGATGAGTTCCTTGGTCTTGTGTTCATATGTCAATTTGGATATTTTCTTATCTGCAGGATGATGAATGCTTGCCTATATGTCCTGCACTTGAATTCAATATGTACCAATAGCCTTGGGCGTTTGTGGTCCAAAGTGATGAGAGAGCAACTGAGTAACATTTCAGAAGTATGTAGGTGCTTAGAGCCGTTACACATAAGATTGCCTTATGTTATTTTATCTACTTTGTAGTAGCACTTGTTACCATCATCATCCATCGTTTTTTTTAGGACTTTACCCTGGGAGTTCTTCTAGAAATTCTTGATGGTCTCAGATGAACTCAATGCAAGGAGGGGGTTTAGAATTAGTTTTCAACCTGTAATGGATGCACCTTTGTTAGTGCCTATCAACCTCCCCCCCCCCCCTCCCAACCTATGGGGGAAAAAACAGCGTCACGGACACCCCTGCATGTACAGACACTGAAAATTATTGCAAGAAGAAAGACGAAATGTTCAACAGGGAGAACTGAGAAGGACAAATGCCTAGCTTTCCTACAAGTTCTCATGAACACGCCTTATAAGATGACCTTTATTCAATATTAGAAATGGGTTAAACTCGTCTCATTGATTATTTCTTACAAAGTAGTGCGTTCACAAGTTTTTTACATTTTATGGTAGTGTTTCTGGGCTTCTACATGTTCTTGATATGGTTTCTAATTAGTCACAATTATCTCACCTTATAAAACCATTGTCCAAACCGTCAATGGAGAGGGTGAGACCCTTGTCCTTGTAGCATTCTTTTTGTAAGGCTACATCGATTTTCAAAAAAAAAAAAAAAAAATCTATAAGGGAATTCCTGAAGGTCAGACTTGGCGTGATGGCAAGTGCCCTTGCAAACCAGCGCCTTGGTGCTGGTTGGAGTCCTAAAGTCAGCCTCTCCAAATGTGGGGGTAAGGCCGCATATTTCTCTGCTTCCCCGGATCCTGCTTGAGCAGGAGCCTTCTGTACTGAGTTCAAGCTTTTAGAAGGGAATACTTGAGCATTGCTTAAAAAAATTTCTTCTCTCACATTCCAAAGATATTGACCTTTAGACCAAGGGATCCGTGGTTCACAAATATTACTTTCTGGTCTTGCTTGGTTATCTTGTTTCACCATGTAAACTGTTTTTGAGCATCCTCTGTATAGGAGCCAATTTAGATAACAGTGGTTAATGTGATAACAACAATCAAGTGTGAAGCCAATTATTGGATAATTCAAATAACTGCTTACCTTCTATAGCACTAAATGAAACCAACTTCGCCACTAACACAGCACAGTTGACGTTATTTGGTAGCCTCGTTTTGAAGATACCATAGGAACATTAATTACACCAGAAATAATAAACTTTATCTCCCCCTCTTGCATTTTCAGTTGCACCCTAAGATCCAGACTAAGTCCTTTTGCCAGGGTGATACCATTTTCCTTGTATCGTTTAAGGTGTTATTTGCCCTCTGATTCTGTTATTTCGTTGGTAAAGTAACACTTGCCTCATTTTGGATGTTCTTTTCTTTTTTCACCCAATCGTGATGATCCTGTGAAAACCGCTTCTTGATGGTTAAGTTATTATTTTATGTTGATAAAGCAAGGTGTTTCTGAAGCAACATGATATATGGATGGAAGCTGAATTAGATTGGCAGATGAAGTTTTACAAACGGTATCTAGTCAAGTTTTCCATTAAGCCAAATGTGGATAGATTCCATGCCAAGAGATACTCTAAGTTATTCCACAATGTCTAATGCTTGCATACATGTATAAACCAGTTTACTCCTTGCCTATTGAGTTCATCATAATCTGAAGTGGGAAGGTCATCTTGTCAATCAGATATAGGTGGTGTTTTTTCGGAGTCTTTGGTGACCTTGGGCTTGTTGGTTTCATTTTGGACTGGCAAGCTATGGTATGGATGGAAAGTGTTGTTCCATTGTCCACTGTTGTGGGCATTTGAATTTAGTGCAGTCTTCTTTCCATCCCTTTTTCCGCCTTTTTAAAATTAACACTGGAAATGGCTTCTCTCTCAATTTTTGAGTTGATGATATTTTCTCGGAACTCTTAGAAATGAATAATAGTAATTGGTCTTTTTCTTTCTAATATCAGTCACTTCTCACTTGTGATAGTATATCTTCATATTTGAGATCCAAGTTGTCCGAAAACATGGTAGGATTCATCTCTCCTTTATGGCACTCCATGGCTTTTTTAGGTGCTCTGCTTTAACTTGCAATCCATGTGATTGTTTCATCCAACATTTATGGGTTTAGAAAGGTGTTACTTATGCCCCATGCCTGAAGCTGTTATGTTCTACGTTTATTTTTCGTATTTCTGTATGAAGATTGATTGGGCTGATCTTTGATACTCATACAGTATTTAGGTGCTGTTCGAGAAGAAAGGAAAAAGAGAAAGATGGAATGATAAGAGTTGTGAAAAGAAAAGTTACATCAAGACCCCCAAGTGTAATCTCATATATTAAACAGACCCTAACTACTTCAAAATTAACACTCCCCCCCCCCCCACCAAAAAAAAAGTTGGAATATAAATATCATGCATGTCCAGTTGATGCAAATTAGAACTCGTTCTATAATTTCTATTCTCATTTAATGACCTAGTGAACACATCTGCCAATTGATCCCCCTCCCCCCTTCTTGCAAATAAACCGGTTCAAGGTGTTACTGTGCTTACTGCATTGGTGGTTTGAGTAGGGCTAGAATGCAGTTTTTTTTTTTTTTTTTACAAGAACTTGGTTATTAAATGAGATGGCTTAGACCTGACAATTTACTTACCAGCTTTTAGGCCCTCTTTCTTTTCAATTATTGGTACATTGTTTTTTCAGCCCAAAAGCAATTGTTGCTAATTGAGGTGTTTTTACACCCTCATTTACGTTTCTTTCCCCCTAAACAGGAATTCAGGAACACCCCACCCTCCTGCCATGACTACAATTTGGAACTTCGAAAAGCGGGTCCTATATTCGGGATTTTCTTCTTTTTTTTCTTTTTCCCTATTCTCTTTTTCTCCCATGTATTCAATATTCTAATGTTGTATAATTAGTTCAAAATTTGAATTGTCAATGATTATTTATCAGTCCCATTTATTGTTTTACATTTCTTTTGTCTCCTAAATGATTGTTCCGTTTGATTTTTAAGAAGTCAACTTAATCTATTAACAAATGCTTCGTGATTATTTAACATGTAGTTATTGTATTTTTAGATTTTATAATTTAAATATTTGTAAGAAAATGTTATCCCGGCTGCTTTCATTCTTTAGTGTTTATAACTTCATGGTAAATTAATTCTCATAAGAAATTGGTCAAGTTTAAAACTAGTCAAAATAGGAAGCTCATTTTGGAACGAAGGGAGTATGAAATTGTACTATATGATCTATATTACTCAGTACTATAATGCTCCTTGTATATAGAGTAAATCAACTCACAAACATAATTTTTGTATTCATTTGGAAGTTCTTGTGAGATCCATGATAAGGTTCTCATCCATCTTGTCAAACTAATTTGAATTGTGCATTACTTGGTCTTGAAACTTGAAGATTGACTATTTATCACCTAATGAAAGTCATATAAATTTGCTTACATGGTTCCAGAGAGACTTTCTAAAGAGATGGATAATAAGGTTCATGATCAAACACAGAGAACTTATCACCCATATGTTGGAAATGACTCTAAAATGAATATAAAATAATTACAAATCATGATAAATGATTATGTTTCATCATATGCAATTAGATAAATAGACTTTTGGTGACATGGTTTCCTTGACCAAAGATATCATTCCTTGAAATGGATGATAAGATTCCTAAAATTTGAGATGTTATTATTCTTGTATTGATGATCAGAATGTGTATAGTTTGACCTTGAATCATGATAAGTGATTGTAGTTCACTTAATAAAAGTTAATTAACCTTTGTTGGAGTAGTTTTTATAGTACTTACCTTGTTGCCATTTTCTAGCCTGTTCAGACAGTTTTATAGTATTTATCAGGGCATTTCTAGTTCTAGGAGACCAGTTGTACGCTTGAGGGTATGTGAAAACGATACCCTGGAATTTAGACCGCCAAAATTGGAAAAAAAAAATTAAAAAAAAATTATACTACTAAAATTGTTGTATTATAGGCCTTGATATATCTTAATACTCTCTCATTTCTCTAGCAGAATCATAGAAGGGGCGCTCATTATGATGGGGGACTCTACTCAGTTGTACGAGGTGAAACTGAAGAGAAAAGGCTACTAGCAAAGGGTCTTCGTGAAGGAACATGAAAGCTAATCAAAGTTGTGTTACATCTGACATCCCTTGACAGGTCTACGTACTACGCCTGAAGGGTTCCGGAGACGGCCTAGCTAATGATGGGGAGATCCATGAGCTGGAAAAAAGTCTCCCACTACACCAGCTTCATTGAATTGAAGCCCATTTCTATAATAGACTCCATGAGATCCCATGCATTTTAGTAGCACTTCGGAAGGTGGGTTCATTGTGTAAATTTCAAAATAGTGAGATTGAGGCTTCATGTATCATACACCCAACATATATCTGATAATTGAGGGATCCCATTTTCTGCAGCAAATTGGTAGTTCAAGGTTTCCAGTATCACGTTTTCCTTCAAATTGATTGATAAGAACCATTCATACACAATGGAGATTAGTGGGGGCTTCTACCATACCCTATGGGACTTTGTGGTGGACTCGATCTCCTCGAAAAGTAAGACGGCCCTTGAAGTTTGAACTAGGGATTGGTGGGGTGCACCAGGCCAAGGCAACAGTGTAAGGCCAAGGCGAAGCTCGAGAGGCCCAGTAGCAAGCTACTGTGATGAACTCTCACCCTCAAAAAATAAGATTAATATCATGTGAGCCGATGGCCCACATATCAGATATTAAACTGATAAGAACAGATACTACACTTGATCTTAGCCAAAAGGCCGAGAAAGGTATGCCCTTCTTCCTCTTTGGGCAGCTGTTTTTACACTTTAGTTCACTGTACGCCTATTCCTTTCCTAGCTGATATGGGATGCAAAACAGAAAACCGCTTCTCCACCGTTATGAACTTCTGCTGGCAATGATTTGTGAAGTTCGCACTCTTCAAATAACATTTAGTTTACATTCGAACAAATTGTTAGCCATAATTATCATCCAGTTCAGTTGCAGGAGAGTGGAAGAAATTTGGTGCAAGGTTTTCACTTTCCAGATCTTGATGATGTGAGCCGGCTCTGTTTTTGTGTTCGATTTTTTGCGAATTTTTTTGGTAACTTCAGCATTGCTCCAATATTAATATAGAGTGATGCTAGGACACTTAGAAGTAAGTAGCACAAAATTTAGGTTTACAAAAAATGAGTTGTTATTGATTTGTCTTTTAAGTGTGCTATATTGTGCCGAATCCTTCTGGTGCCATTTTCGGGACCGTTCTTGCTGCTGATTTGGTGGCGGCAACGGCTGGAGGTCTCTTGTCATTGGCCGGCTTGTAATGTTTTTCTGCTTGGTGCAAAGAATATGAAGAACAATTGACCAACGGGTTTTTCAAGGGATGCATGCATTACGTCTAAGATACCATTGGGTTTCATCGTTCCGTTTTCTCCCGACTCGATCATTCTCGCAGGACCTCGGCATCACAACGGACCTTACGCTTCATGATCGATGCAAAAGATGAGGTTTACAAAATCGTTTTTTTTTTTTTTTTCAGAGACAACCATTGGTCAGCCCTTGCAGAGAGAACACATCTTGTTTTCATGTTTTGCAGACACCTTTGCTTCTCCCTCTTTCTGGTGTGCCGGATTATGTTTGGGCTCATCTAATCTGGGTTGGCTTTAAGCACAATCGATGAAAACGGCACAAAGACACGAGCAAAAGCAAGACATACATCTCTTGAAGCAAGCCCATCCCCATATACACATTATCATGTTCATTCAAATCTTTTTGGTTGTATTCAGAACTCGCATTCACAATGTATAAACAGTTCGGCAAAGAATCATTGAGTGGATAGATATACATTACAATGTTAGTTACTCATTAGTTACATAATCATATTCATTTTGAAGCCTTATGTCTCAGCTGCTATGGTATTAATTACCTGGACATGTAAGTGGTTCAGCAGTACAAAATTGCAAGCCATATTGTAAAAACCTGCAGGTAACAATGCCAACTGTTAGTCTGTTAGCTCATTTTGATTGGCAACCAACCATGGTATGCACTTCTGTTAAGCCAAACTCTCTTCATCTCTAAATGATTTCAGTTTTAAAGCAACAATGCTACATATACCGCAATAATCAACAATATTCATTCAAGCATTGTACATTGATTGCAACGACCAGCGTTTTAATGCATGCTTTTGATTTTTGTTGTGTATGTAATGTTCTTTTTTAAGTAAATTTTTGGCATAAAGAGGTTATTTTCGAATGGATTTAGTATTGTCAAACATCATGTCTGAATGCGTACTTGCAAATCTGACATGATCGGTAACTGGTAACTACTGAAAATTGCTTAAATTTCAAATTCTTTAGTTTCTGAAAACTTTGAAATAGATGATCAATTTTGAACGAAAAGGTAATAGAAATTAATAGGAAAAAAAAATTTCCGCCCCCGAAAGTATCCACTCAATTTCACATCACCCCCCAGGCCAATACTTGCACCATATGACCC
>JAOWAN010000043.1:12925194-12945786 GCA_028566635.1 Lobelia cardinalis | reverse complement strand
AAAACGTCGGAAATCGGAATTCCCAATGGAGGAATTTTCGCGGTGTCAAATATCATGGCCTAAAAGGGAAATGTAATTCTTCAAATGGGACATCTCAAAAAGGAAAGTGTAACTCATCATGTGTGTGACGGAGTCACGGAGGGAGTAACATAATAGTAAATCATGGCTGCATGAGGAATTATTCCTCTTTAAGTTATTTGTATGGATTCTCAAATTTTCATGCTCTATGACTCACTTGAATGCATCTCGTGCAAACATGTCCATAATATATCCGGATCTGACAAATAAAAAGAGCATGCCAATGGCTGATTCATGACATCTACACATCTAGTTTTGCTGGAGGAGCTCATTGTAGTACTACTTTTTAGAGCTTTTGGTCACCTCTCTCAAATATCTCACCAGCATGACTTCACTTCTCTTTCATATACAGAAAGAAATACCAAAAAGGAAAAAGAACCTACCAAAAGGATGCAAAATGAAAGGCACAAGGTGCAAAGAAGTAAACCTGTTTCTGAAGCCAAACTTTTCAGTTCATCAACTCTAAAACTTGATGTTTACGTACTATAATCAAATCAAGTGTGAAGCATCAGTGCCACAATCCTGCGTACTTCTCTAAATGGTTTTGATTTATTTCATATTCTACTACTTCTTGTATTCCTAGAACCAAAAAGTTTAAAGAAAATTAGAAATTGTTTAGCATTGTTTTCTGACTCCGAGCAAACATTAAAGATGACATTTACTTCAAGATAAGGTCCCTGTTACCAAAAAATTTGCGAGAAGATAGTAAGCCAAATGCATCTCAGCCTCGCAAATAAATACCAGAAAATTTTGTGGGAATTTAGTTTCAGATAAATCTTTTGTAGCTTATTTGGTCTAAGATGGAAAGTGCTCTGTCACTGAATCTTGGTCAAGAACTTTCAAGGAGTTGATCTTATCATTCCAAAGGCAGAGCGCAACACCTTCACAATTCTAGGCAACGAGTTCCAGTGGAGAGCTGTAAATGCAATGCAGCGTAAATGATCAATGCTTCAGTACAATTGACTATACTAGGGGCTTTTGTCAAGGAAAATCCCTTCCTACATTTACTACTAGTCTACATACGTGTGAAGTACCCCAATTATTTCTCTGCTAAGTAAAGCCCTGCTTTTGAAATATGCATCTCTTAGTTTCTAGTATACCTAATCGCTAAAAGGAAAAAAAGCATAGTTAACTTAATTCAAATACAGTATTCATCAACTTCTTGTTGCTTCAATACCAAGTTAAATTTGGAGTTTAGGAGTCGCAATAGTTGAGTAGCTCCCCATTGTGTTCAAAAAGTTGTATCAAAAGGTTAAGGAACAGGAAGGTCGACCTTGTTGCATTTTTAAACTTAAAAAGTAACAGTTTATTTAGCAAATGCCCAAGATAAGTTCGCTGTTATAGTCCAACCACATAAGATAGCTTAACACCCTAGCTCATTTCTGAGGGAAAAAACAAAAAAAAAAAATTTATACATCAAAAATTTTATGTAATAACAATGATATAATATTAAAAATGATACTCCCTCTGTCCCAAAATGGGTGAAAGTTTTCTTGTTGAAAAGTCAATCTAAATTTTATCAAATTAATTTTTACAAAATATTTATCATGGTTTAGATTTTAATATTTTAGTCATTGTAAGAATAAATAAGTAATTTATCTGCTTTTTATATTTAAGTTACAACCTATAAATTTTTTTTTACAAATATTTGGTCAATAGTTAATTAAGTTGCAAAATGAGTCAAAATTGACACTAATTTTGGGACAAAGGTAGTAGCAATGGAACGGAGGGAGTTCTTAAAATGGATCAATAACTGAACTCTAGATTTCGCAATGAACCTAAATGGTTACTAGAGCGAAAATAAGCATTGCAAGAAAATGTGAGGACAGCATATCCATCAATTACTGAAAAAAACCAATTCCAGTATATACTTGCCTTGAGGATTAATAAGCTAATTGCAGTTGTTTCCCTCCAGATGACCATAAATTGGAGGGGAAAATCTGAATGTAAGCATTAAAGTTTTTGATAACAAACAAATATGTGTGTTCCTGGAAAAGCATGTTTAGATCAATTTTTCCAAGAGCATTTAAACTTGTATGCAATTTTAAATAGAAAACATGATTACACTGGAAAAATATATCATCGGAATGAAGATGATTACACTTGCAACACTTCTATAGGCATGATATATGCAATTTTAAATAGAAAACATGCATGGTTGCATTGCATACAACAGAAGATTCATTCAAACTTAATATATAACCTCTGAACGATATCCAACATCAAGAATGCCAAAGCCACGACTCTGAACTGGAATTTCATCAAAGTCCTCTGTTATCTGGGAAAATCAAAGTTCAGCAGTTAAGCAAAATGGCTAAAAAAAAATACAAAGTCAAAGAGGGCTGAAAGCATAACGCAGACGATAGTTAACTTGAGGTTTTACATTGGAGTAGAAGTTCTCGAGCATTAGAATCATGACACATATGTACTAAGCCCTCATTTTGAGTTTCAACTACTGAATTAAGTATGTAGACCAATGACCACTCGGTTGATTTGATTTCAAATCTCCTTTCTTTTTCTTTTCATATTATTTCTTTAGCAGTATCCCCTTCTCTTTCTTAGCGAGAGGTAGTTAGAAATATATCTTGTTGAAGATATCTCCCGGCTTCAAGCCCTTGTTCTTACTCTTGTAAGGTCTACTTAATAAAAATAAGGGTTGAGGTAAGGTCGATGTCCCCTCCAACCTTTTAAGATTTTTCTTTTAAAGTGTGTAGTTAAAACTAAAAGAAAATGCCTTACATGTAGGACCTATAATACTTTTCTATTTCTGCAGTTTGTTGATTGGTAACCCTATTCTGAATACAGTAAGGCACAAATGTAAAAGCTACGTTCTCAATATTAGAGACTTTACACTGAGACAACTGCTATGGTATTACGTGCTTGACTGGGAGTATTAGCTTGATTTAACATACCCCTGTGCCTTTGCTGAGATAAAGACCCCCACCACGTACAAGAAGCCATAGGCCACCATCAGCCCTCCAGCCCATGTTTTGGATTCTTCTTGCAACTGCTCTGTTATGGGGTTGCCAGTAAGGCTGCATGTGTACATAATTATGAGCCACAGAAAAAACATCAACGCCAGCTACATTACCCATTGATTACATTCACATAAGTGGAACAAAAAGCAAAAGGTCAGAAGAAATAATAGAATATGTAACATTGTACTAAATAATAATGAAGAAATTGTACAGGATAATATTGAAGATTTAAATTCACAAAATTCATTATATTGATGATGGACACCGTATCAGTCAGGAATTAAATTCCATATTTTAGATAAACTGAAATGCAGTTTATGCTATTAATACAAATTAAAATAGCAAAACTTTCTCTATAATCCAATGTTAAGATTACTCAAATGTTCTACTTCATTTGGCAACTAAAGATTAGTAGATGCCGAGAATAATAGTTGAAATGTGATAAATTCGGAAGACTTGCTATGCCAATTCGAAAGACTTGCTAGTCGGAAGACTTGCAAAGGGGTTTTATGTAATTTCCTATTTCCTTGTAATGCCTAATAGGATGATTAGTATAAATATGGAAAATTTGTAATAGTTAGATACACAATTCATTATTGAGATAATAAACTAAAAAGTTTCCACAAATATCTTCTTTCTCTCTCCCGTAAACACTAAGGTACTGCATTCTTTCTTTCTTCCTCTTCTGCTGCGTCTCCGGCGGTGGTCCGGCCTTCCTTCTCATCTAAAATCACTGAATTCATTTAATCACCGATTTTGCCTCTTTGTAGTAAGTTTCTCCCTCCTCCACGATAGCTCGTCAAGGAAATCATTTCAGTGTTTGATTCTACCTCCTCACAAGATTATTTCGGATCTAGGAAGTATAGTTACCTATCCTATTGGATTTTTTTTTAATACGAAGATTACGCCTAAAACTAGGCTTGCTAAGATTTTGATTTTCGAATGAAATTGTTGTCTGATTACGATTTCTGCTTCTCGGTTGAAATTTACCTTGAATTACCGAGTTAGGTACATTGAGCCACTATATTGACTAGTTAGTCTCTGAGTTAACTCACTGAGTTGGTCGAGTAACTCCAATATAGAGGTCTAACTCCAATATAGAGGTCTCCAGTATATCCGAACCTTCATTACTTTGGTTTAGCATTGGTTCTCCATTCATCATGGATTCAGCAATGATTTAGCATTATTTCAGCTAGCTGGTTCAAACTTTGTTTCAATACTGGTTCTCCATGAATGACGTTCAAGTCTATGGAAGTTTTCATGCTCAGTTTAAGGGGGAGCATCATTTTCCTCATCGGATGCCTTTAACATAGATTGTATCCGTTTAAGAGGGAGCATCATTTTCCTCTACACACATTACTCAGCTTATTCAGTGAGCATTCAGTTCAAGGGAGCTTCTTGTGCTCCATTATTCAATTTTGAGGTCATATTCCTCTTAACACAGTTTGATTCAACATTCAATTCAAGGGAGCTTCTTGTACTCCATTATTCAGTTTCGAGGGAGCTTCATATTCCTCTTCACACACTTTTGACACTCATAGTGTCGTATATTGGTTTCTACTTTGGCATTGTCATTGCTATTTGGGATTATGCTTCGAGATACAGTTTTGAGGAAGTTGTGTGGACATCTTTTGGTTCTCGTTTTGCCATCTTGAGAATGTTTCTAGTAATGGCAGCATATATGGATTGAGATTGTTTTTGGATAGCTATTCTATTTGGGCATTCTTTGTGTTCGTTGTCTCAAGACCTTATGGATTGATTCGCGTATTCAACTCGCACAGTTCACAAAGTTCCATGTCCGAGTTGAGGGGGAGTGTTAAGAATAATAGTTGAAATGTGATAAATTCGGAAGACTTGCTAGCCAGAAGACTTGCTAGTCGGAAGACTTGCAAAGGGATGTGATAAATTCGGAAGACTTGCTAGCCGGAAGACTTGCTAGTCGGAAGACTTGCAAAGGGGTGTGATAAATTCGGAAGACTTGCTAGACGGAAGACTTGCTATGCCAATTCGGAAGACTTGCTAGTCGGAAGACTTGCAAAGGGGTTTTATGTAATTTCCTATTTCCTTGTAATGCCTAATAGGATGATTAGTATAAATATGGAAAATTTGTAATAGTTAGATACACAATTCATTATTGAGATAATAAACTAAAAAGTTTCCACAAATATCTTCTTTCTCTCTCCCGTAAACACTAAGGTACTGCATTCTTTCTTTCTTCCTCTTCTGCTGCGTCTCCGGCCACCGTCTCCGGCGGTAGTCCGGCCTTCCTTCTCATCTAAAATCACTGAATTTGACAGCAGAGGCTGCCCATAACTATCAAGCCACTTCCCTTGATACAATCAATTACGAATGACAAACTAAACAAACATAGTAGGGAAGCCAATAAATGTTGTTTGAAATGTTTTACTGAATTTTAAATATTGATAAAGTGAATAAATGATGGCATTAACTTTAGCCTTTTAAGTTTTTATAACATTTTTGCAAGTATAATTTGGTTATAATCAAGGCAATCTGGAATATGGTAATTTTTAACTCTGCTGGTTGAACTTCACTGTATGACGACTAAGTATAGCGTTGATTAAGGAATAGTGGAAAAGGTCAAAGCAAGAACAACACAGGGCTTTATAGGCACATGAGAATATTAATGCATTACATAGCAAAACAACAAACTCAAGATCCAAATGTTTTCCCGTGTATTTCCCAAAATGGTTGAATGTTAGTCTGCTTAAGAGCTTGGCCAACGATTTTTATATGAGATAAAACTTGTCACCTCAATATTACAGCGACAATGTCATATAAACGTAAATGGAGTATTGTTCAACCAAACAAAAATAACACCCCCATTTGGAAGATAAGTAAAAGTAAAATTGAACTTCAATCACAATTTAGTAATTTTCAGCACCCAAATCATGATCATGGGGAGGGCTATATATACAGTGGCTTCATAAGTGTACAAGAGAGACTCCTAAATCCATTCGATATCTGATGAACACTAGAGGAGGCAAAAGATGGTCATTATCTTCAATTGAAATGTTACCCCATTATTGCTTCCTAATTGGAAGTTAAGCTAACTCAAACTATACATTCAAGAGTTACAGAGGATAACATGTTATAAATCTAATACAATTACTCCCCAGTATTAGATAAATTTATCAAGTTGCAAACAAGATCATCTAATAGATATATGCCATCTAGTCCCTTCAATAGAAGTTTGAGCACTTACACAATTCCCTAATTTTCACCAGGTGAAGCACATGCATCAAAAGCTGGGGCCATTGATTCTCTAGTTCTATACAAGAGTCTCATAATGAGGGAATTGGATTTCAATTCCATGAATGCCTTTCTTTTGACAATCATTGTTTATTTACCGATTAGGGGATATAATGAGGTTATTTATATCATCCCTCTCTTAGGTCATTGATGGTTTTTTGTTGATCGTTAAGCTCGAAATAGATAATTAGCATGATGTGTTACTACCTGGCAATTATTGTATGCTAGGTTATGTTGCAATCATTAATCTGTGTATAGAATCTATAAAAAGCTGGTAAATTCGATTAGGAAAAACATGAGCAAGCAGCTTCAGAAGGTTGGTAAAGCAGTCCAGACGTGCATATGTGCATGTCGAATTTCAGATAGTAGATTTTGGTCTCACCTGAGAGCTGCTTCATGTTTGTTTTATTATGTCTTTTATGTTGGCATTTTTGCCTTCTTTCTTTTTCATTTTTTTCTCTTTTTTGGCGGATCACTAGCTCGCCTTCATTGTACTATTTCTACATCTTAAAAAAAGTTAGTGGTCTCACCCTTATCCATAGTATGGCTACTTATTTTGATACAATGTTCTACATCTTCAGTGAACCTTCAGTCACTCCCTTCTTTTTCCTTCAAATATTTTTTCTCTTGAAAAGTGGCAAGGTTCTGAGTAAGGCAAGGAAAGAAATTCCTTTAGAACTGCAGGACATATGCTTGCTGTTTTTGGCTCACCATAATAACAAGATTTTGAATAGCAAAAGAGTAAACATGCATTTAGAGCATGCAATTATCTAGCACTCTTAGGCCATGGTGTTCAAAGCTATCATTCGCTCTGTATTACAGATTTGGTGTAGGACTGGGCTCTTTATCATAGCTTGTCAATTTCTGGGCGATTCTTGTTTGTTTATGCTTCGATCACACATATTTTACATATCAAAATATTTTCCTCTCTCTCTCTCTCTCTCTCTCTCTCCCCCCCCCCCTCTCTCTCTCGCCTTCTTTATCCTACCCATCAAAATTAAAAACAAACTACAAAAAGAAAAAAAAATGCATTCGAACGGAGCCTTACATTTTCTCTTCTTTTTTTTCCCACTTTTTCCTCTTTGGTGGGTTTTTGTCGTCCATTGGTGTAAATTCTTTCCTCTTCCAATATTTACTTCTTTTTACATAGATAACCAGTTTCTCAGAGCATGGTTTGGTGAGGCTAGTGATTTGGTGACAGATTTTGTCAGATGTATGATTTTTGAATCTGTATTTCATCGATCCGGTATCTGTATCACTGTTGTAACTTGTAATCAAACAAAAAAAAGGCATTCATGAATCATGATTTTGAAATGTCAAAATGATTTGCATGCTAATAATCCTGGATATCTGAGGTAGTTGCCAGCTCCATCCTTATCTAAATTTCAAAATGCTGAGATCTAAATCTAGAAACTATCCAATCGACTTAATAGTACAAAGCTTTGTGCTTCTCAAGGAGCGTATATGGTTGACATTGGACATTATAGGGGTTAGCTGTTACTCAAGAATACCTAACTGTAGCGAGGTCATGTATTTCATTCGCATTGAGTATACATGGACATGGTCCACCTTTTCATCACAGGGATCGACTTATATCCTTTTGAGGTATCTCAAAGATGTTCCCCTTCTTTGTAGGAATTATAAGGATATTTGAATTTTGGGTTGAACATGTGCTGATTGGCCCAATCTCCAACTGATATAAGGTCCACCACCGACATATTGTGTATTTGCTGGGCATATTTACTTCATGAAAGACTAAGAAGTAAAGAATATTTGTTCGATCAAAGTATTTAAGCTAAGGACAGAGCTATTGCACACACTATTGGCTCTTTGAATCATATCTTAGAAGAATTATTAAACATGAAATTATCCATGATTTTGGTTTCAGTGAATCAGTACATTGTGATCATAAGATGCAATGATTGGAATTGGGGAGTAGATCCCAGATTGGTGTGAGATTGGTTGGTATGGATGCCCCACACATATAGAGCTCATGGCCAAACAACCACCTGATAAGCTTAACGACTTTTTTTGGTGTAGTCCATGGTATGTAGTTGTGATAGAGCATAGTACTAGTGCCATGGAAAAAGCTAAGAGGTAGCCGTCCTCTAATGACTAATTAAATGTTTGGCATTTCTGCACAGAATACTATGCTGAACAGTTCATCACAGAAGGAACGAACCTGCCCGGGCTCCCAAGTCAGGTAGAAGTTACCACGGCTTGAGACAGCAACATAATTTCCTTCGGGGGAGCGATTGACAGTATTGAAAGTGCCGGTATAGTAACTTGCACCACTTATACCACTAGAAACTGTTCTGCAATTGCAAGGCAGTATGTGCATATTACTTTGCCATTCAAAAATGGAATAACTACTGCCAAAATAACTTCTCAAAATATAAATTGACAGAAATCTGTTTCGTGCATTTTCTTTTTCTCAGCTACCATTATATAATGATTTTGAGAGATATCTTTTTCAGCTTACTTAACATGCTCTTCTTATCAGAAGAAAGCAAATTAAAACCAAAGATAATAAGTCAACTAGTGAATGCAACAAGGGTTACATAGCGACAATGCTTTCTCAAAATAAGTGCATTTGACAGTCAGTAAATGTAGTGATCCACTGCCACCTTCAGCAATAACACGTGATAGAACATGGACTGATATTTACCTATTAAGCGTAGCTGAAACAGTCTCCTGAACAGCAGCCCTCCAATTGTAGCCCCTGTTTGATGTAACATATATTGCACCTTCATCAGTTACCATCTCTGCACTCTTGTCTTCAGTTGCCTTTATATATACCTGCAAATGTGATAAGAAGTTAATGCCTTCACCTTCAGACAATAAATTATGTAATTTGGCAATGATTTTCACAAATTGATCGGAACAAAAGCTGTGTTTAAATGCTAGAGAAGCTTTAGAACCAAGAAGATAGAAAATAGAGTACAATATTGAACTTTGCAGCAGCGGAAGCAAATGAAGGACTAAAGAACCAAAAAAAAGTCGAGAGATATCACAACGTGATGATATCTGTCATATAGGACAATGTTGTTGACAGGACCCAAGCATAGAAGGTGGTTTGAGAGCATGTGAGCAATTCCAGCCATTAAAAAGCCTAGTAAATCCAGTTTTCTAGTTAGCTAAAGGCCTAAATTCTGATTCTTAAAGACAATCATGGCCAAAGAAAGTCTAAACAGATTTGTGGAAAAAATAGAAGTGAAAACATTGGTGAGATAATATGACTCATGTGTAGCTGCCAATATGAATGATCTCTTGAAAAATGTTCAAGCCCACATGGCGGCTACTAACCATTTAGGCAAAAAAGTAAAAACTACAAACCCTACCTAGAGGATTCTTTACATTTATCTTAGTCAAAGCCTCTATAGAAGTCAAAAGAATATTCGTAATAAAGGATCATCAAGTCCAGGGACGAAACCAGAAACTTGGGACAAAGGGGGCCAAGACAATATCATTTAGTTCAAGGGGCGCCAAGACAATCTCGATTGTAAAGGGAGTAAATATTAATTTATAAAGATTAAAGGTTTATAAAGTAAATTTGCAAAAGCCTTGGCCCTATGCTAGCTCCGTCCCTGATCAATTCTAAAGCACCTAAAAGCGCAGCACTAAAATCAGAATAATGAAAACACTAGGTTTAGTGGACCAAAATTACTGACATAAGCGTAGATATTTACGAAGGATATGAAGGTTGTCTATTAACAGAAACTAGAAAATGATTCATGAAGCCAGATGAAAGAATTGATTTAAGGCTTAGTAGAGTTAAGACGCATGGATACAACACCAGAGCATTTTTAGCAACCCCGGAAAGAAACCAAAATGCACTTAAGGGTTGCTTCTCTCAATGGCTGTCTAGGCCATTGTCTCCCCTATTCAATGTACTGCCAGAGTGTAACCCCACATACTTTCTGAGGTACTACAATAACATCCCTCCGTAGCCCGTAAAAATCAGTCTCAAATTGATATAAGCTAATTAGTCTCAGACTCTCATTGCACCACCTCAAGGTCCTTATCTGCACACATACACACACACTGTATGTGCAAAGACATTTAAATATATGCATGTGTATGTATGTGGGTGTGTATGTATGTATGTATGTTATATATATATATATATGTATGTATATGTGTCTGTGTGTGTGTGTGTGTGTGTGTGCAAGAAGATAATTCTCTTTAGGAGCTTCATTAAATTCAATTGAAGTGATTAGTTAGAAATGGTTCAATATTCAACCAACGTGATGTTGGATTGTATCATGTTCCAATGTTCACTTGTGGCTATCCAAAATTTGCAGTCTTTCTTCTTTTATCCAGCATACTCATCTTTAAATTTAAAAAATATGATATAGGTATTGTTTAAAAGGCATTTCATGGAATGAAACTCCATATAGACCGAGTGAACGTAAGTAGTTGAGTTTTGGGTAGAATATCATTTGTGTCAGCAATGTCTCCCATAGTGATCTCCATTGACAGAGTGGAATCTCATCGTTCTTCACATAGATGTAGGTTTTGATGAAGCACACGACAGCTGTGTATGTTCTAATTGTTGTTGTTTCTCTTTCCAAGCAAAAAGTATCTTCAGACTCATCATGTTTAGTATGTTCCACTATTATCCAGTAGTCTGTCTATCTTGTTCTAAAAATGAGGGTTCTCTTGGATTGAAAATCCCAAGCTCTACCTACAATGCAGAGTCAATTCATCGAAAAATACAAAAGGATATAGGATCAACAGCAAAAGGAAAGATGGAAGATATATAAATGGTTTAATCTACTCCAAGGGAAACAATCAATTCACTGTAAACTATGAGGAACTTATGAGACCTTCCTTCATACTCACTCTACCTAGGAAAAGATCGCAAGGACCTCTACAGAGCACTGCAGCTCCGATAATCCAAAATAGTGACACACTATTTTGTCATACACACGTGAAACTCTAGACTCTCAACTTTGTGTGGCTTCCAAGTCTTCCTCCAAATTTTGGAAAGATTTTAATAGATCAAGGAATACAAAACCCATATCCTTATAGGAAAAGTAATTATCATAACTCAGTACCTTATTGCCTGGAACCTAATTAGCCATCAGGAACCATAGTCTCCCAACCATAAGACATATGGGCTAATATAACAATTTTTCAAATTTGGATTAAAGTATTCCTATATCAAACAGATCTTGAGAATCTTTTTCAAATATATATATATATATATATATATAGAGAGAGAGAGAGAGAGAGAGAGAGATTCAATGCAATTATAATCTCTACTAATATGGCTACGTGAAACAGTAGAAGGGAAGGAAAGCTTAAGCATACCATGTCCCCAGGAAGTTCAGCGCTCAATGGTATTCGTTCCCAGCTTTCTCCAGCATCAGATGTGTGCAATAGAATTGCTGGTTTTCCAACAATCCACCCCTCCTTCCCTTTGAAGCTAATGGAGTTAAACCTATAGTTGAAATCTTCATCTTCAGCTGACGGGATTGAACGTGGCACCCATGTGCTTCCCCCATCTTTAGTCTCCAAAATGGTTTGTCTAGTCCCAAGTAGAAAACCTACAAAAATCAACATTTGATCATCCTTCAATCCCGAAAAATCATTTTAGGAATATGGTACAGAAACAGCCATTATAATCTTCCCTTAATCCCATGAAACAGTCCTAGTTTGGCTTTTAAAACTCAAATATATATCCATTTACTTCAACCACTAATATTATAGATAGCCATAAGAAACTCCATATAGAAGCACAGTTATGCAATAAATTGCATATAATAATACTAGCTCCCTACATTCCCCAGTGAAGGGTCTAGCTTACTCCTGTCATCTTCCTTATTCTCAGAAAATCATAAAAGTTGCAGTTTTTAATAATTTTAGTACTTGAAAAACACCTAAACCAGAAGAAATGCATCTTGAACATTGATGACAGAATTTCAGGTATACACTTTTGAAACATAGAAAGTAATATCTTTGATTCAAAATGGTCAGTCGTAGCAGAATAAATTTCACAGAACTTAGAACCATGAGCCTTGAAATGGGAAACAGCAGTGATACACAAAGGGAAAATCTATAGGGGAAAAGTTACCGGGAGTAATGTGTCACCACTACACTGAAAATTGTAAACCATGGGACCCATTGGTTCCCAGTCACTCTGGTGACAGTCGCTCCCTGTCATCCTCTAGAAATTTTCCCTCTAAGTTGTTGGAAAAAGGAGCTGAAATTGACTTGAAATTCGACCCTAGAAATGGGATGAGGTAATGCGCACGAAATTCAAGCCATTTCCGCATCAATTCCAATTCCAAGGTATGAATTGATTCCCATTTAATTTATACAAAAGATGAAGTTGATGAGAGATATGCTAAAATTACCGTGAGAAGGGTCCTCGGGGACGAAAGCGATGTCGAGAAGGACGACGCCGGGATCGATAGGGAGGGAAATCTTCTCCCACTCAGACAGAGCGTCCTCGGACTTGGCAGGCTGTACTTGGAAATCGAGGGAGAGCAACGGAGCGAGAGAAACGGCAGCCGCGGTGTCGGCAATCAAGCTCCGGCGGTTGAGAGAAGCTCTGACAATTCGGCGGTGTGAGGATTGAAAATGTCGAGTGGAGGATAATGGAGATGAGGAAGTTGGGAGAGAGTGGTGTAGTAGTTTGGGTTTGAGTGAAGAGCAATCTGCCAGTGGTTGCAGAGTTGCCGCCATTGTTGCTCTCTCTCTCTCTCTCTCTCTCTTCCCCTTTGAGCTGAGCTGGTGTGTTCTGCTCTGCTTTCTGCTTTCTTATCCAAAGAAAGAAAATGCCTTTCAACGGTTTCGCGGGAAGCGTTTTGAGTGGATAAGAGTTTACTGCTCCCAGCAAAAATGAAAGAAAAAAAAAATACGTACATTATTCTTGTATAGTTAAAATATTTTAATAATAACAGAACCTTATGCCAAGGAATGGAGGTGTATGATATCCAACGAGTTACTGAAAATTAATTTATTTTATTATGAAAAATTTTAATTTTAATAAGTACTTATTTATAATACAATTTAGCTTATTATTTACTATTTATTAATAAGGTATATGCAGTGGCGGAACCGGGAAGTTCACGAGGGGAGCGAAATCATACGGTCGTTCAAGGCAACGCCCTCGAAAAAAAATTGTGTGTCGAACAATCAAACAATTTTCTTAATAATGACTATTCATTCAACAATAGTAATAGGAATAAATATTAAAAATCGTATTGTCGTGTCGCCATTTTGTGCGGGAAGGAAAAAAAAAAGTTGTAAAAATTTGTTAAAGGAGGGAACTAAGGGAAGAAAACAAACAATGTTGTTTGTGAAGGAAACAAATGTTTTTAATTGGTTTCATTTTTCCTTTTCTTTTCGTGTTTTATTCCTAGGTTATCGAAAAATTTAAAAATAGGGGAGGGCGATTGGCCAGAAATGGTGATAAAAAAATATATTGTTCACTCATTCTATCTCTTAGTCACAACACTTAACCTCACCATGACACACAATCCCCCGGTTGGTATATCGAGTGCTTAAGCACTCATAGAAAGGAGTGCTAATTCTCTTTAAAATGGACATGACATCATGAATTATATACATAACAAGAATTTGAAATGAATACGATAATCCTTTAACTTATATTTATTTCATATTCATGCTATGTACATAATTCATGATTTTAACATTTAATTTTTAAGAAATTAAGCACTCATTGCTAGGAGTGCTTAAACGCTCGATATAATTTTCACACAATTTCACACACACTCATTTTTCACATATTATCTCACATCCATAATACACCATCTTTTTCACTAAAATTATTTAATTTTAATTAATTACTTTTGTTTATCAATAAATTTTCTTATAAATGTAATATTATTTAAAAGTATTTAACTAAATTATTTTTTTTAATTTTTTTATAAACCACGTGTTTTTTTTTTTTTTTGGGTTTCGTGTCTTCACACGAGCATTTTCAAATTTCTAATAATTCATTGAATGACACTTGGCTCGTTCCATGAAATAATTTCTCCTAGAGTCATCGTAAATGAGTTGGAGTTTAAAAGTATTAAAGTTGGTTCGATTCCATTTCCAGTTGAAGTGATAATGGAGTTTAGCTGCTTTCCGGCAGGATGGGTGAAACGGTATTGATCATTAACAACCTAACCTACTTTAATACACACACACACATGCATACATACGTACACATCGAAAATTCCCCCTTCTTATTGGGGTACCCTTAGCTGCTCATTTACAGACCACAAAATAAGGAACAGCAAGATCCTTTAGTCCCAAAACACACTTTAAAAAAGAGATCACAGAAGAAGAATTAAGAGGTCTCCACCACAACAATTTGCCCAGAAAAAAAAACCAACAAATCTTCGGTTTCACACAGGTAATGTGTCGTTCTAAAGTTGCTTCGCGTGATGCTGTTCATAATACACATACTATGCAAACAAATACGTACATATATAATCCGAATCGACATTCAAAAGATTCCCAACACTAAGGGATGGTGGATTTCATTCTGAATATGGAAATAAGATGACGTAAAACAGAAACAAATGTTCCCAAGTACACATATATTATGAACAAGATCCTTCCTTCCCTTCTCAAATAAACCAGCCTAAATCTAATATACATTTGCTGTTTTAATGTTCTAAGAAAGCAAGACACATACGTACCTCTGTAACAAGTATATCTTATGGCAAGCCACATCCCTGATTTGTTCTAGCTGTACCTGCAACTCACGCAAGTAAATATACTACATGTGGTGTATCCTTGGCCAAAACTTAAATGATCTACTATTATATGGATCAATGAATTGTTTTATTTCTCCTTTTCCCTACTACCCCACTTGCTTTCTATTTTCTCTGGAATAGTGGATGGGAGGACATCATATATCAAGAATCTATAAGCAAAAAGGACTTCTGTTAAGAAAGAATATCACTAATCAAGGGCGGCTTTGTTCTTTCGTCCGCTGATCGGCTTTGGCAAGCCATCAAAGATTGGCATTGCTATGGCTGCAGTAGACAAGGCTTGTAGATCAGACTTTAGATTCCACTTGGATGTTGGCCAGATTGAAGATGAAGATGTGCTACTATCCTTATCTTGATCCTGAAAACTTGGTGTACTTAAAGACTTCCTTACACCACTGTAACTATCGGTTCCTGATGAATCCCCCAGACCAATAGGAACTGGGCCCGGCCAAGCTGGATCTGGTTCCGCTGTCGATGCAGTTCGGCTAGCAGCAGCCTTGGGCCTCAGGGCTAAGCCTTTTCCCGCAGCTGCGGAAAATCCACCAGCACTGTTATCATCTTTAAGCAGTTTTTCCGGGGTGCGCTTAGTAAAGTCAGCTTCAGATTTCTGACGCCTTCTAACCAACTTGTCAATCAGGTTATCAGATTCAACTTCTCTGCCTTGCGCAACAGACACAAAATCCTCTGAATCACCGTTCTCGGACAAACCATTAGCTAAGCTTTTAGACTTCCTATGAAGACCGAGAGGTGGATTAGAATGAGGTGAGGGTTTACCGAATGGTCCATCCTCTAGATAATGAGATCCTCCTTTATAATAAACAGCCATTTCGCAACCTTCACCCAGGGCCCTATGATCCTTTTGCTTAAGACCATAATAACCTTGTAAATTGCTCATTGCTGGCGAAACCCTCTGCTGGGGAGAAGACTTCAACTTTAGTGACTGGAGTGAATCAAACAAATCAGAATGCCTACGTATGGGTGTCATCTGCTCCAAACTGCTTGGTCCAAAAAATAACATACGATAAGTCAATTGATTTGCATTCAAAACAAATGATATAGCAACAATGAAACAGGGGGCACGTAAGTTAAAGATGAAAACTAATACGTAGTATAATAAATCTGAAGTGCCAATCAAGCAAACTTTTAACCCATCATTCTTAATCTCAGACGATCAAGTTTTAACTATAGTCATGATTCTTCATGAAAACATAAATCAATTGTTGGCATTTAAAACGTGTTGATCACAGTACAGATTTGTTACAGTCAAAACCTAATTAGATTCTAGTTGCATTTATTTCTGATTCAGATTAATAGTTTTCGCGAAAGAAATCAGCTTAAATGAACTGAAACCACTACTTAAACATCTCTACTCAACCTCCATCCCAATCAAACTGGCAATGGATCCCCATTTAGTGATATCAGTAAGCCTTCAATCTAGCATCAAGTTGCATCTATTTTAAGAGTCGATCCTCATTTTGACCATGAAACAGTGGTAAATAGGGTATTGCTTCCTAAGAAATATGATTAACTATTGGTCAATGATGAAGAGTCTATATAATGTGGTGCAAGAGTTGTTGGGGCTCATTTTCAAACCATTTCATGCTATATTATACTCCAGCCATCATTACTCCGAGAAATAGGTTTGATGGGTTCCTCATAAAAAAGTGATCACATCACAACAAGTGACTAGGGCATAAAATATGAGTCATCAGTACAAAGTATCTCATTCTACAATTCTTCTAATATCCTTAACATGGACCCTCCCACACTTGTATGTCGGAAATAGTTTGATGTAGCCTGATCAGCACAATCATCCTCACCCTAGAAGATACACTCTTGTCATTCTTTTGCCATGTGCCTTGCTAAATCATAACAAACCAGAAGAACTATGCAATCTCCACTCCTACACCACCAGTATTGATTGGCTTCAGATAGCATGACAAGGGCAACCCCCATCTATCCCCTGAAAGCATCCATTCAATATCATATGGGCCACACAAGAATCATGTTCCTTAGGTATTAACCAGAATGACACCACATCAGCATAAGGACCTATTAAGTAATAAATGCATCCATTTCGCATACCTACCCACCAGAACCAACACAACCACAAATATCATGAGATATACGCACAAGCATTTGTGGAAATCACAATCACCTATTGAAATACAGCTTCAACTCTATAGCATCAATATATGTAACAACTTTATGGGACACTATTTAAGGAAGAATGATGTCCAAGAGCCACACTACTTGTTTCTTTCTACACATTTTTTCTGCAACACTGCTCCGTACTGTTAAGGTCAAGGGTAACAACGACCATGGAAATTATCAAACAAGGTCAAGGCGTCGAGCCTTATTATCAACAATCTGTACCACTCCCTGAGAGCGGCTAGATGCGAGTAAGAATGGGAAATAAGGCAGCTTGAATAAGAGGCCCGCGGAAGCGTGGCAGCTAACCAGATGAAATAGTAAACCAAAAAGATCGTATTTGGGTTGAATTGCGAAAAACAAAGCGGGAAAGGATGAACGTTAAAGGATATCTTTTTCATGCTACAAGCTAAAGGTTTTACTATTTGTAACCAGGACAGCAGCAAGACATAGATTACTGCTTGGTCTGCAGCAGCATTAAATTAAAACAAGAGATACCAGAAAATGGTGGTGTTCACCATGAGCTGCACAAAACTGGGATGCAAAGAAAGTAATAAATATCAAATGAAGAAACATATACCCAGGAGTATCAATCCCATTAGCTAAAATGGGAGATGGAGGGTGCCTTCCCGGAAGTGGTATATGAAGAGACTTGAGAGCAAACATTTGGAGATCTGTCACGAGACCGTTCATCTTCTTAATGTCAGCCACCTGATATATCAGCAATGTTAGCATTTGAATATGGTGATAGACCAAAAACTCAGAAAATATACTCATTTCGTTGCACTCAAAATGGTGAGTTGTTCGACATCGAGGAACCTTAAAAGGTTGAAAAAATTACAATGAAACTTTCTCGAACTTGAACATCCAAAAATGGAATCACTATCCGATTGAAATCAAGTACGATCATGATTCAAACTTGTCTACAGAGGAAACTCCACAATGAGGTGGATAGTGAAAGTAAGCTATATCATCAAATATACTGTACAAACAAATTAATGATGAGCTCAGATAGGGACAATAAGGGAAAATCTATTAGAAATAGCATTACAGGAAATGATGTGTCACCAATAGGAGTGACATCAAAAATTGCAAAAAGTGAGAGTCACTAGTTCACAATCATACTCACATCGGCGAGGCATCAGTCCCTACAACTATTTCCTCAAATTTTCCATTTGCCAATCATTTCCGAATGAATGATTCAACTAGCAATCAATGTACAACACACCTCACATTCAAAAAAGAACAAGCGATCAAAACAATTTGTTCTAGATATAATCCACAACGATCTAACAAAGTTTTACCAATATCGGTATCAAATTTACCTCTACGCCATACTTGATAGCAACGCCGGCGAGGGTATCGAATTTAGAGACGGTATGCTCTATGTAACCAACACCACCGACACCGGACCCACCGCTGCTGCTGCCGCCGGAATAAGGAGAAGAAGCTGCAGCAGACGACGGCGGCAGCACCGACGGAGACTTTGGAAAGAAATTCGAGGAAGTAGATGAAGAAGAAGATTCCATCATCAATATTGAAGAAGGACGATGGCGATCTACCGCATGATAATTATAGCAATCTCCATTGTTTTGCCGCTGCTCCCTCCCCATCTTCATCCTTTATTATTTACCATCCAAACCCAAAAATCCGATCACGAAACCCTAACCCTAATCTAATCCAAACAAAATCAAAAATACATCTACCCTATCTACCCACACACATTGCTCAATCGATCGGTTACATGTATATAAATTAGAGATCTGAAAAACGCAATTGGGGGAAATAAATTTTTAAAAAAATAATAATAACGAATATGGATTGAATTTTTGATTAGACAAAAACCCTTTTTCTTTTTTCCTTCCTAGATCTGGTGCTGCTCTCCTCAACCTGGTATTTTCTTCTACCTATCTGTTCCGGGGAATGAGGTGGTATGGTGTCCGTTTCTTCTTCTTTCTTTCTTTCTTTCTTTTGTGTGTGTTTTAGTGTGTGTAAATGGGAAACAAATAAATAAAATGAAATGAAAATTGTAGGAGTGGAATAAAATTTAGGTAGGGAAGGGCTTTTGCTACGTAAAGAGGCCTTCAATTGAGGGAACTTATAATCTACTACAAATGGCTTTATAAAATGAGGACCATTTTTGGAAAATTAATTAATATTTGGATATTATGGGAAATTTACTTATATTAATTTTTGGTAGAGAGATATTTTTTGTCCTTGTGGTTTAATTCGACTCGATTCTGAATTAGTCTGTACCCGAAGTGATAGCTGAAAATCAGATGGTCGAGGAAAAAAAATTATATGAGATCAATTTCTTAAAGTTATGAAATATTTGATTTTACAAAAAATTGTACGTAATGAGCGATGTGTTGAATTATATATATATATATGTTTCTCATGACACTTAAATATTTATTCATATATATTTGTTGTATACATAGCTCCAAATTTCAAATTTTCAATGACATAATAATCTATTGATTTTAAAGCTCAATATTCATAAATAATTTAAAAGGGGGCTAAAACAAATTTACAAGCGCAAATCACCATTTTTTTTCTATAAAAGGTTATATTTTTAAGTGGATTATCTTATAACAAACAAAATGGATAGTGAAATTTATTCTACCATGAAGGACATCTATATATTTTTTAGCATATTTAATGTGTATCAATAATATTATTGATGTGAAGATCTCTCAACTATGTTTATATGATGGCATGCTATCTCTTTGGCATTCATAACTTATTGGTAATTTGTCTTGTGTTAAATAATATCTTTCAATTTTATAGAAGAAATGTATCGACCTTCATTATGTATGGTCATCTCTGCCTTTTAAATGTGTGTCATGTTTGATTTTTAAAAAATTTAACATATTTAATTATTATTATTATTATTATTATTATTATTATTATTATTATTATTATTATTATTATTTAACATATATCCATTGTGTTCTATATTTAAAAAAAAAACAATCTTAATGGATGATTAACTAAACTATTAAAATAACATATATGATAGCAACAAGTCAATTATAATATAAAGGGTTAATTTCATTTTAGACCCTAATATTTTCATGGGGTTTCGAAACAGGTCCCCAAGTCTCAAAAATTTTGCAATAGGCCATAATGTTACATTTTTGTTTCGAAATAGGGTTTTTTTGACGGATTCGTTAGAAACTTAACGAATTTCAACTCACGTACAAAACACGTGAGTTTTATAAGGATTTGGTTGTAATTTTGCCATCACAAAAAGTTAAGAGTCTAAATTGAAACTTTTATAAAATAAATTTAAAAAACCATTAAAACCATAACCCCCCCCCCTCTTCCCTCCCCTCTCGTCTCTCCGCCCCTCCTCCTTTCCCCCACCCCCCGTC
>JAOWAN010000043.1:12905091-12925094 GCA_028566635.1 Lobelia cardinalis | reverse complement strand
GGGTTGATTAGCCGCCCATATTTTATTATCAATCAACGTTCCTACGTTTCCGTTGTTGAAAGAGTTCTTAATCGCTTACATCGATTAAGGGTTCTCTCATCAGAGAAACTCATGACTTTTTTTATAAATGGGGAAGAAAATGTGTAAAATTATAGTTATTGATGACGATGACGTTGAGGAGAGAAAAGATGATGTGGAAGTGAGAGAAAGCGTAACCAAAGTCATGATTGTGGATGCTCTAAAGTCATAATCCTACTATTTAAATTTATCCAAAAAAAAATCATAAATATTACATCAGCAATCTTTTTTTTATTGAAATACAAATATATATATATATATATATATATATATATATTCTTGAAACAAAACGAGAGTCTATTTTTTCCCAGTCCAATATATTATCAAAGTTACTTGCATAGTTTCTAAAAAAGTTTCTTGATGTATGTTTATTGAAATGTTTTACATTATCATGCAATAGTGCTTCTCGATTTACGCAATGTTTTGGTAATAAAAGTAATTGACTCCTGTTTTGAACAAACTAAAGGGGGGGGGGGGGTATAAGCTTCGAATCCAAATTTTCTATCCCAAATAATGTTTTATAAACTTCAGACATAGACAGACCATTTCATACGGGCTTAACATGGTAAATGGAAAGCATAAACAAATGGATGAACATACATTATTATTATTTAATAGAATAATGCAATGAACTCTAATTGATGACAAAATGCCCTAATTGGAAACAAAATGAGAGTCAAAAATTTTTTTTTTTAATAAATAAATAAATAATGTTATTAAAATGCATGTACAAATTTACACAAAATCAATGAATATGTTTACAACTCGAGATGCGAAAAATAATAAATGCCAACAATATTTTTACTTCATTCTATATATAACTCATTACATTCCTCTTAAAACAAAATAATAAGGGGACCCAACTGATTAGAAGAGGTTTGTGGCTGGCTGGCTGGTGTCATACCTAACTGATTCAGACTTGAAATACCCAGGAGAGTTGGTACCAAACCCACGCCAATAAATGTTGAACAGTCCCACTTCAATATAAATTATTTTTAATTAAAATTTTGATATATATATATATATATATATATAGGACGTTGCGAACTCGCAAGACGGTGTGAACCATAAAATTTTGTGATTCACTGAACTCGCGAGACGGTGTGAACCATAAAATTTTGTGATTCACTTTGTTCACATATTTTATAATTTTTAATTTAATTGATTTTTCATGATTTATGATCATAAATTTCATAATTCACACTTATAAATTTCATGATTCACAGATTTCAGATTTCATGTTTCACAGTTAAAATTCATTGTTCACATATTTCATGGTTCACAATTATAAATTTCATGATCCAAACCAATTCGCCAATTCACAAAATAGGAAGGATTTGTAACCGAACACCTCCCCATATATATATACATACATATATATGTATATATAATAATCGTCATCTATAATCCGCATTCATCATTAACAATTTACTTTCACAATAAAACCAAGAAAAAGCAAAAAAGAAATAACAAGAAAAAAGTGTAGAGAGAGAGAGAGAGAGAGAGAGAGAGAGAGATACCTCTAAATAATCATTGATTCGACAAATACCTCTAAATAATCATTGATTTTGCAACACCCATCTTCGATCATTCTTATATATGTCCTCCCACTCCATTCATATAGTGGTTCTGGAAATGCACTAGTCGAATGGGGCATGTGAATAACTTGGTACATTTTCTTGAATCAGCAACTAACAGTGTCATTGCTAACGAGAAGCCTGGGCGGGATAGGGAAGAGACCTAATTACCAGACGAACCTTGGTAAGGAGGAGGATTGTCGCGGATGAGGAGCAGAACGACTCAATTAACTCTTTCCTAGTCAAATATGCGATAGGTTAATAAGGATGAGAAATCTCACTCTTCGACATTCTTTTTATCAGTCTCGCGCTTCATCCTGCTCAAACGTCTTACTAACACACACTATTCCCATGGTTAAAAATATCTCCTAAACCAGAAACTATGAGATTGGCAATACAAAACTTTTGAGCTTTCGTGCCCACTCAATTGAAAATCTCAAACCTGGCAGGAGGGTTGGTTCCATGATTATCGAACGTGGGGACATTTTTTCATCTTTAGACGCCCAACAAGGCGTGGAGTTTCTACCCAACAGCATTTTCAACATTTCAGACTGCTAAAAGAACCCAAATACCGTCATGGACCTGAGAACAAGAGAAGTCATCCAACAGTATCAACACTTACAGCACATCAGACACATCTGGGCTAACCCTTGATAGATCTGCAATGTCGATAGCACCGGTGTGTGTTGAATATTATGCCAAGCAAGATTTACTGTAACCTCATGGCCAATGTTTCATTTAATAAAAATGCAATATCCACCAAACAGAAAAAGTCATTCGCTCACCGTTGAACTCATCTCACTATCACAATAAATCTTTCGGTAAGGGTGGGTGCTAAAACGAATGTAATACTTTCCCCTACAGAGTAATGCAGCTTCCATTACTTTCCCCTACAGAGTAATACAATGGTCCAATTTATGTGAAACTGTCCTCAACTATTGCAGAGGCAGGGAATGAGAAGTTATCCATCGAAACATGATAAATCACGTCACGAACACAACTTTCTACAAAGAGAAGTGAGAGTAGCAAAGATCGATACCTTATCTCAAAGATGTTTGGAAGGTAAAGTAGATTACTAGAACTTATGAGCATGTTCAAGTTGCTCGGGAGCATCATCTTGTTTCACTCGCACAATATTCCTTATCTTAGGGTTTCGATTCAAGTGCACATCCAAGCTCCTGAGTCATTGATAATTTTCTCACTGCAAGGGTTTCAGTGGAACTTGCTTGGGTTGTTTATTACGTCCTGTGCACCAAATTGTAGGCTTGGCAAGAGTACCACAGATGTTTGGTAGTTTGATCCCCATAATCATAAGCATCAACTAAACAACTACACCATACAGGAACAAGGTTTGTAATGACTGCATCACACCACAGGCAAAATAGTAACTTATTTTGAAATGACAAAAGCAAATATTATCAATGCAATATGACTCATATCGTATCTGAAGCAGCTCCTAACAAGTCTTTGTCCAAAAACAACACACTAGTGCGATTACTGAGCACTCGTATTCATGTTAATCATACATACCTGGAGCCAGCAGGGCCTTTGTATGTATCTCACTTTTTTTGGACAACAGTCTCGGAAGCGCTCCTTACCTGTGATAACTTCAGAAGGCAGCAATAAACATGAATGGAAGTGGTAATGCGTGTCGAGGAGTGACCTGAAGCTGAGAGTTGAAGGGGGCTGTTCTTACTTGATTGGAGGTAATTGAGTCATGTCCAAAGCAGTTGATGAGTTGTTCTCAGCTTGGAGAGGGGTTCTACTTTACCTTGTAGTGAGAATAAGACACAAGAGATATAGGTTCAAAGGGCCAAGGATGGCACATAATCTTTTTGGTTGGTCTTTTTATTTTTCTTTTTTTCGGGGGTGGCGGTGAGGGGTGGAGGGAAGGACATGAATATTTCCCAAACAGTTCTAGCCAATTGTATGAAATTGGTACATCATAACTGATTGTGAGTGTTATGTAAGCACTTTTGAAGTAGAGCATCTATAGTTGAGTTAGCACCTCCTTCTAGCCACTATGGTCTAGTCCCCATTCCAAGAAGAAGAAGAACGTAAGAAAGAAAGAAAGACGTCTTAATTGATGAGTCAAACATTGTAAGATATTCTTGATTCGCAACTTACTCTCAACTGTACAATGTCTGAATCGTGTTTGCAACCTGTTTCATAAAACCCTAAATTCAAAAATCCTCCTCCCCATGCTACCTCTGTCAAATGCAAGGACCTTCTAATATATCTCTTATCCTACACCCAAAAAGAAAAAAAGAACTCCCTTACACGCTCATCCACTTTATCAAACTTCCTTGCTCGTTCCTCCACTTTTCAACTGCCAGGGATTATCTCATTGAGTTTTCCTCCACTTCCACTATCTTTTAGTCGCTGACCCCTATCGAAAGTGATAACGTTTTCCTCGGGACGGGTCTAGTTTTGGCATTTCGGATCGATCTAAAATTTTTTAGATCTTTTTCGAGTTCAAGCTTCATTGGCATCTTTGAACTCAGCTCGAGTTATTTGCGAGCGGCTCGAATAAGAGTTTGAACCAAAAATAATCCGATTTTGAGCCTTAACTAGCCGAGTTCGAGTTGCTCGACATACTTGTATATACTAATTTACAAACTATGATAAATAAAAATAAAAGTATACATAAAATGTTCATGTTCTTATTGCACAATCGAATTCAACTCGATCCGAGTGGAACTCAATCCCCTCGAAAATAAGATAGCCAAAAACATAGAGTTCATATTCTAATATAGTTGAACGTCGAGCACATTCGTGTTAGGACCTTATCAAGTCGAGCTTAGTCGAGTTCGAGCCTTATCAAGTCAAGCACGAGTTGGCTTAAATTTCTTAACAACCCTAGTGGGGAGGGGAGGGGGGAGCTAAGAATGACGAGAAGTTGATGTCGGAAACATGGAATGTGGGGCAGATTTGTTGGGGTGAGCAATGATGTTGGGAAGCCTTTTTGGCATTTGGGTTACTTGGTCTAGTGCTTTAATTACATATTTTACCCTCTATCATGCTTTCTCCGTATGTTTAAAGTTGCAAGTTATCTGTGTAGGTGTTGGTACAAAGTAGGTGGGCCTTACAAAGACTTGGCATTACGTATGTTCTTTTGTAGTAGCTTCTATCATACAATGAGGTTTCTTATGTGTGTATATGTATATATAGGGGGTGCTCAACTGAAATATTGTAAGAATAGTGAGAACCAACATAGATTCAATAACAATGCTTATAAATTCAGTATGTATTTTTTATAGATTCTACCGAATCTAAGAGCAATACTACATATATATACATAGTTGTTCAAATAAAAACCTACAAAACCGGCAAACCACTAGAATTCAAGAATTTCATATTTTTGGGTCTTAAGTGTCATTTTTACTAAGATCAACAAGTATCAAAATTTTGAATCCTAGTGGTTCACATGATTTGTAGGTTATTTGGATTTTTATTTGGATACGCCCCTATATATATATATATATATATATATATATATATATATGCATATTCCGCTATAAACCACAAATATTTACAAATGTGTGAACCAGTTGTATCTTAGTTATATTTTTGTTGTATAGTTTGTACAATATTTGTGGTTTGCAGCTGATTATTTTCCTATATATATATATATATATATATATACACACACACACACACACACACACACACACACACACACACACACATATAGCACTGAAAGGTGGCACCTCTTCATAGCTACTAGTCAAGTCCCTTCATCTATATGTGTAGGTGTTGGTACAATGTAGGTGAGTCTACAAAAGCTTGCCGTTATGTTCTTTTGTAGCGCACTACAATGGTAGCACCTCCTTGTAGCTACAATAGTCAATTCCCTTCATCCCCCGCCCCTCCCTCCACCCACCCCTACCCAAAATTTTTAAAAGAAAAAACAAGTCGTTATTCGACGAGTTAAACTTTGTAAGATATTCCTAATACACAACTTATCCTCAAGTGCTACGAACCTGTCTGAATCACGTTTGCAATCTGCTTCATAAATCTCTAAGTCAGAAAACCAGTCTCCTCATACCACCATCACAAGGACTTTCTCTGTCCCTTATTCAATACAAAAAGAAACTTCCTTACCTGTCTCCACTTTATCAATCCCCAGGTGAGGTGGGTTTGAGGAGAGAGGGTTGGGGAGGGGGAGTAGGGATGATAAAGTAACAAGTAGAGTCAAGAGTGGGAAGCAGGAAGGTGGCACTGAGTGGGGAGGGGTGGGGGTGGTGTTGGGAGCAATGACATTAGATTTACCTAATCTAGTGCTTCTCGTAGATTTCTTACCCTCTATATATAACTCCTCCATACGTGTAAATTCCTATGCTACCTGTGGGGGTGTTAGAAACAATAAAGGTCGGTGTAATAAGGGCGGATTTACAGTTTTTTTGTCTGGATAGTAGACACCAACACAAGAATAATTTGGAAGTTCCTTTATTCTTCTAGTTTTATTTTAGCACTATCACAATTCTTTTGGGACGAATAAAAAAGTTTGGATCCCCTTTTGGGACAAAGGTAATATATAATTATATACTTATTTATAAATCAAAAACATAATCATCATTGCACTGATCCAAACTGCCACCGCATTGAAGAAAAGGAACTGACTAGCATGCATAGAAGTATGTCATTCAAATGTCAGGTTGCGCTTTCCTTCCTGATTATATGGTTTATGGTTGTAGTGACAAAAATCTAGTTGTACAAATTACACCGAGTTCGTTATATTTTCACACTAATATAGAGGCAGCTAGGAATTCTCAAAACTGTGTGGGCATGGAGTAGGAGGCATGGTCCTCATGGATGATGGTTTCGTCTAGAGATGGGATCTGCGACAACAGGTTGAAAAGCGCAGATGATTGATCATATCTGGGTAAAGATCAGCCTGAAGTCTAAATACATGGAGACTAAATCAAATTTGAAGGGCCAACATATGATGAACCGTGGTTGAGTGAGCTATAGAAGATGTGAATCAATGGTGATTGATAAGAGGCAGAGATCGAATGTTGAGGCAGGTTACCATGGAGAAGAAAGATGAAACCTTTGATTTTGGGATGCTACTACATAACGTGGCTGGTGCTAGCTCGTCAGGTAAGAACAAGGTATATCTGGCCCAGGAACAACAAAATAAGAGACAAAGAGGAGCAAAAAATGGCTCATTAAATGACAGAGAACCTCGAATGGTTGGTTAATTGGCATTAGAATTTTCATAGATACAGAAGTAGATCTAGGACATGTATCCAGGCTACTCCAATGGACAAAGAAAGAGAAAGTAGCAAGAAAGGAAGAAAAAATAAAGGGAAAAAGAAACCGAAATATCACAAGAGAATCAGTCATGCCCTGCACAACAGAATGGTATGAACCCTCTAAATTAAAATATACATCAACTTGCGTTTAAAAACTATGTGGTGACAAATAATGATAATACCTAAGTACCGTAATATTACTAAGTTACTACTATTCCCATTTAATATTAATAACAGTAAGAACATAGACTAGACTCAAATACACTACCTAATAGTACTCCAACATCGACAGATAATAACTTAATTTAGATTGAAATAATAATACAAATCCTAAACCCAACTTAATTCAACTCCAAGTTCTTGTGGTTCCATTCCGCACGACACCATCTTCACGCCTCTAATCAGTTTTGAGCATTATGGACACAAAGAGGGCACCTTGTCTGCAATTATTCCTAAATCACTAACCACAACGACAAACATATACATAAGACCTCTTCATTGAACTCAAGCCTCCACTGAACTGATGAAATTCTTTTTTCTAAATAACTGCAAAGACTTCCAATTAACATAATAATTCTACATAGAATTGCTTTTGCACCCATTTACGTCGTGAGAAGGACACCTGAAAAGTTCCTATATTGGCGGAAACTGGAACAAACAAATCTCGAGCAAATGCATTCATCAAGCTATACGCAACTCCTTCGTCAGGAATTTGAACCAATTATCAGTTTCATAGCACATTACACGTAAATGCATGCCAAGTGATAGTGTGACTATAAGGAAGAAAACTAAAAACAATTAACTGCAAGCTTTTGAAAACTGGCAGCCAAAAAAGAGCGGTAAAACCGTAGCACTCAACTCCACTTGGGTTCGGCTACATTAATCATTTCTACAATTTACAACTCAACAATGCCAAAGAAAAAAGATAAACCATTGTGTGCAAGACAAAACAGGAGAATGAATTCAGTGAAACAACAGACATCTGACCACCAAAGGAAAAATCAGAAGAAGAAGCAAGATCATACAAGAATCAAGTGATAGGTTTCACATAATCATTTTCATAACTTCTCTTAGTGAACATGGATGCTAAAAGCATAAGAAGAATACATCTGAAGAGAATGAGCAGTTGAAATGGAAGAAAGAATGTCAAAACAACTATCAAATGATAGTGTGATCTTCTATAATCAATATTCTATCAACTACTACTTTTTCCCTTTTTCTTTTTTTTTTTTTTTTTTGGGGGGGGGGGGGGGGGGGGTGTGGGGGGATGAACCATAGATGCCAAAATAAATTGATTTAATTTATGTAGTATACCAAGTATAGTTACAGCAGTTAATAGAAGATGTATTAATTGAGTATCATGGGCTTACAGTCGGAAGTAAATGTCCCAGGGAAGCATTTGCCAGGAAAAACTACAATATACAGTCCTGCCAAGGGTCTTCAAATGTTATTGACAACTCCAGCAGTCGCCTACTTCTCATCCAAAACGTGAGCGATTCTTGGGATCATCACGACATATTCCAACATGAGTTACCACCCAGAACTGGATATTACAAAAGACATAAATGTGTGATCATACAAGAGGAGGATAAGGTATAGTTAATGATGAAAGACACAGCAAATCATTGCTGTCATTGTTAACAAGACCTTTTTCAGTTAAAGTGCAATAAATGAACCCAAGATGATCATGAAGACTTGGTAATAGATCACTAGACTGAGACAACCCAATTCAATCACATGAACGTTGCTATGGCCAGAAGAGTAAAATTACTTACAATTAATGCATAGCAGAGCTGCAACTTTCATTAAGCTGGTCTCCAACAATTAAGGGAAGACATATCCGGCCTAGAAGGCATCATCATCGAACCATTATGGCCTGAAGACAGTATACCACAAGGTTATTCACCCTCCCTACCATTGGTTTGAGTGAGCAGGAAGTTGCATAAACTAATGAGCAACCTTCCTACACAGAAAGTTCACCTGGAACTGGAGCAACAGTTGGCACTGCATTGTTTCCTGAGGGTTGGAAACCAATAGTACTTGATGAAGGCCTCTCAACGGGTGGCCGAAAATAACCTGCCAACAGTAAGAATATGTTCAGAAGTGTTCATGTGCTCAAGTGCTTCAGCTCAGACAACAACTCAGTCTACATGCAGGTCAACCTTGCGCCAAATACAAGCATTTAGGTATTATTTTTGCGTCATTATTTAACTGAGACTAATAAACCTATCCAAACTGGAGGTATCAGATTCATCATGACATCCGAATATTGCAATAATTTGGTCACTCCAACCACTAGCATTACATGTTTTTTTTTATAGAAGTGATTTTTAGGAAGAGAAAAGTACAAACGCAGCGGACAAATCTATCGCCTGACTGGAAAAAAGGGGGGGGGGGAGGAAACAGAAAATCTGGAACTAATGAAGAGCTGCCTGTCGATTCCTCGTAATATCTGCAATGGACACTCCTGTGAAAGCCCCCAACAGCTGAAGCCCAAACAGAAGACTGATAATCTACTACGACAACAAAGAAACACCTGAATTCAAAACAAATAAAGGTTCCTCCCATTCGAGATGCCCCACAGCATGCTATAAGAAGCTCACTCTCACAACTGAGCATTCTCGCCATCCAAAACCTGAAAGCTGACCATTAAAAACCTACGCCAATCCAGGACTAGTCCAACTCCCAATGCAAATTGCAAACAAGGAACACCACAGCTGCCACACAGCCAGAAAGTGCTAGTAAAGATGCTTATGGTTATCATTGTGGCTCCAGCTCATCACACAAAGATGTCCTTATTTGGTTTTCACCTCTGATGTCAATCGATTAATAATCAACCGGTTGAGCCCACATACTACACAAAAACTTTAAGCTGGCAGACCTTGGATTTTCAAATAAAAGTGGCTAAGATATAATGTATACGGATCTAGAAACGGTTTTCATAAAGGACTTAAAGAAGACAACTGACATCTGGCATCCAAGATCCACGGCTGACTTGATCATGAGGTGGGCCGAAATAAGTTGGTCAAGCATACCAATGACATCCTGAACATCCCTAGCATTCAAATTCCTGAAATGAAAACTCAGGAAATTCTGCTAGCTTAGAGCCTGAACAAGCAAAATATTTGATAAGTGGTATTGCCCCTTCCAATGGTCTATTGGAAGTTGAGCCCTAAACTTGTTCCTCTACCATACATTACGAGGGCAATGAAGGCACTGATGATGAATTACCAAGGTCATGCAATAGCACTAAAGTTTCATATAAAAATTATGCCTCTTATTTTCTCTCTTAATAGGGGATCATAACAGATAGAGAGTATGAAGCAAGTCCGCGGAAAACTTGACGAGGTAAAGCAAAGAATTAGAATACCCATTGAAGTACCACCCTTTGATCTCAACAAATGTCTTACATGCCTTAAAGTTACAAAATTCACTTTTGCCAACTAATATCAGAACTTTCCTCTCCATAAATAGACAAAGGAAGGTCTGAATGTACTAAGGACCAAAAACGAGTTGCACGATATACTTTTTTACGTCAAGAGGCGGGGCCAGAAAGGCGAGCAAGGCGATAATAAAGAGGGCAAAATAAAGAAACATATTTATATATAGGGATTAGCTAATATCCCCACTAGTTGTAGGAGGTTAGCAATGTCCCCATTTTTACTTTCCCAAAATGCCCTCACTTTTTAATTTTTAATATTTATTTGGAGGGGTAAAAATGTCCAAACCGTGTATAGAAAAATGTGCTTGATAATTAATTATCATCTCAATCATTGCCCTAATCAAAGTTCCAATCATTGCATATGTACTTTTCACATGCATTAAATACAAGTACATTTTTCTATATACGATTTTGACATTTTTACCCCTCCAAATAAATATTAAAAATTAAAAAGTGAGGACATTTTGGGAAAGTAAAAATGGGGGCATTGCTAACCTCCAACAACTAGTGGGGATATTAGTTAATCCCTTATATATTACCAGTATATGATAAATTAAATCTTGGAAAATGTCATAAAGGATGATAAAGCATCAAATTATGTATATAGTATCAATAACATCTTTTTATATAAAAGAAGAATATTATTAGAAAGGAAAAAGATAGTAAAAGGAAGGCAGACGAGATCTGCCAAGAGCCGAAAATGTCTAAAACGCCAAAAACATAAAACAAACACTCGGTCTAATGTAAGGAAGCTCTCCAATCCCTAGACAAATCTGCTAAAGGCAATCCTTGGAAAGCTCCAAAACTCATAGCCCCAAGGGAAGACGACCGACCCAGGAGATGATAGCACTAACTTCTTTCTTTGACTGGTTGCTTAAACCGCAGTCGCAGCTGCAACAGGAGCTGTATAACGGCCACTTCAATTTCAGAATCTCAAGCAACAAGTCCTACGAGACAGGAGCGGGATTCTCAGAAATCCTCTCCAAAAGAAGCGAGAATGGTAACTCACGGCCTCTAAAAATCCGCTCAATCCAAACGTTCCACAAGAGGCTGAACACAGCACACTCCCACAACACTGAAGCGTCCCCGTCATTCGACCGAAAGCCAAATATCTGATCATACATAAATCAAGCATAGTTTGAGGCGTAGAACAAACCTCGCACTGCAAACAACATACACCAAAGACATTCAGTCATAGGAGACTGCATAAACAAGTGCTCACGGGACTCGCTTGCAGTCATACACACACAAATCTGGGAAGATAGCTACATGTGGACGTCGCCATTGTCGCAAGACAGTCGTAGCTCACTGGTTAACAAACCCACGGACCAAGCAAAGGCTTTATACTTAAAAGGAACCTTGAACTTCCAAATGAATTAGCAAGGAAAAGTCAAAACTGTATATGTAGTTGAAGGAATACAGAAAACGAACAGGAACGAACCCCAATTCCAACTGTATCAAGTTTTCTTGAATCATGCTACTATGAACTTAAGGATCAACTCCCCACCATTATCCATATACATGAACTATATAATCAAGGGACACCATTCCATAACCACCCAGCCTATCGTTAGTTAAATGGCAGATGAAATTTTTTCACAAAAAGCATATTTCCTCATCAACAAATATCTGTGCTATACTACTACATCCACTTCTTCTTAAAATTGAACTGTTAAAATTAATCTTACTAGATTTGTATAAAGAGAGTTACTCGGGTTATATCTTTTCATGAAGACAGTTTCCACATCTTCTTGTAGGTTCGTAACTTATGATTACACCAAGCTCAATTTTCATACCTATCATCTTTGAAATCAGAACAGTTAAGCTCAGTAGTGCATTATTTTTGGGCCAAAAATAATGTCAAATGCAGCAAAGGGTGTTAGCCGTCCCATAACCTATTTGAAGCCTAAACCTTTTCTTTCCAACACCTTCTTGCTTCCGTAAATGAAAGTGGCCTCAAGGTGGAGAGGAAGGATCACTCATGAAGGTTGGTGAGACGAGGGGTCCAGTTTTGCCTACAAGTCCAACAATGTACATTCTATTTCTCTGTCATCTTATTTTTTTTCTTATACTGATATGTAATCAAATCCATTTATCTTGCTCCCTCCAACCCAGTATTTCTATTTTCAACATTGAACCTCCACCAAGAATGAAATATGAAAAAGTAATCCCATTACTGAAAGCATAAAAAACCTCAAATTCATTCCTGCTCATAATAAAGTCCAACAATGTACATTCTATTTCTCTGTCATCTTTTTCTTTCTTATACTGATATGTGAAAGAATTGTACAACGCAATCCAACTATCAAAGCTCTGAATTCTAATAAACTAATAGAATACAAATCTAGCATGTCTTAAGCCGATGACTTACTACAGTGGATTTCAAAGAAATGGGCTTTCATTTTTAATATTTTCATTACCCTCAGGAGTCCCTCGACTAAGCAGTGTTGGAACTGAACACTTGGCATCGTAAGCCGTAACAGCTGTATATCTTTGTAAAAATTAAATCTTTAGCACTTAGCTTTAAGCTTCAGTATTAGGTTGCAATGCTACATGTATCAAAGTAATTGTACACCATGAAATATATTAGGTTGTACCCCTTTTCCGACCATTGATGTGAATGGAATTGAATAAATACTAGCAAAGTAGTGCTGATTAAACTTCTAAAGGCCACATAAGTTTCTTCAACCTTAACTTTCCACGAGGACTAAATGAACGCTAAAAGAGCAGTAGCTTCATAAATAAAAAAGAACATTAGGTTACACGCACCTTCTGGGGCAAAAGAAGGGCCTGAAGGTAGTGAAGTTCTCCCTCCATTAACCCATGCACCACGCTGATTATCACTGTTGAACTCATTAGAGGGCATCCTCCACTGTTCATCAGCACCATATCGCCTTGGACCATCAGCATGTTTTGTTACAGCATATGGGGGGGCATAAGGATGCTGCGGATGATGCTGCATTGTGGGATTTGAATACGAAAAATGACCAGATGGTGCTGGAGGCGGCGGCGTGGGATGGAATACTCTCTGAGGTAATGGTGCACTAGCTTGAAATTGCTGACTGGAGTGAGAACCTTGGGGGTTTGTATATGTGTCATGTGCATAGTCCATTGATCTTGAAGAACCAAATCCAGAAGGATCTCGTGGGCCACAGACTCCTGCCGACATATAGGATTGTTGCTGTGGAAACATTTCACTTCTTCCAGCACCATCCATGTGAGCTGCATGTCGAGTGTTAGCAGTAACTTGGACTAGTTGGTGCCCCTGCAAAAACAAGGCAACCGCTTACGTGCGAGGAATTGCACACAAAATAATGCCACAAGAACAATAGTCAAAATACTTACACTAGCTGTGCCACTATATTCATGTTGTACAGGAGGATGAAATGCCATGTTGGGAGAGGAACTTGGTATTGACGGTTGATATGGGTGCAAATGCTGAGACGATGTAGAAGGCTGAGGGGGTATAGATGGTTGTGGAAGTAGTGATTGCGGCAGGCCTGCATGAGGGGTAGGAAGTGGATGGGCTTGCGATGGAAAAGGAGGCAGAGGGGGTGGGGGCGGGGGTGGAGATGGAGATAATGGAGGTGGAGGCAACACTGGTGGTGGAGGTGGCGGTGGTGAAGAAGGCAAAGGTGGGGTTGGAGGGGGGGAATCAAGAGGCAATGGGGGAGAACCCTCATAGAGAGGGGACAACTCATCGAAACTGTTGGAAGCAGCTACCAAGTTCCTCTCAGAACCATGATTTCGTGATTCTATGTCAAATGATTCATCTGTCGTCAAATTAATTTCATCTTTTGGGTGGCCAGACACATCTTCCATTTCAAGTTCACCATCTACATCCTCTAAGATGCAGTGGCGCCTATCATTTGGAGTAACAGAATACGTCTCAGGCTCTGCTGTAGAAGGGGACGGCTCTACTAGTGGTCGACCAGCACCTTTAAATGAAATGCTAGGAATGTCATCGTCTTCTTCTTCTTCTTCAAATACATGAGAAGACAAAAACCCCGGCAACATTTCATGTAATGTTGCATTGCTATGGGCCAGAAAAATGATGGTCAGCGTTTTTTACTGGAAAGGAATAATCAGTATTGTAAAGAAAAACATTGAAGGCCTAATGCAAACTAACAAGTAGTGTGAGATGTCAAGGATATAGGCACATGTGAAGAAGGGTGGAGCATGTAAAATTCTTATTTACTCACGGATCGGGGCTCACGAAAACGAGGTAAAACATGATAGCTATTGCTTTCAAGTTGACTTGGAAAATTTCAGAACTTTGCCTCATTGACTAAACAATCATAAGCTTAAACAATCAAAATGTCACATGTGGTGAAATATCATACACAGCCAGTTAATCAAATTTGAGAGACATGGTATAAGAATCAAAATGTAGTGTTAATACAAATAGAAAACTAAATACTCCCTCCATCCCAAAATCAGTCCAATATTTCATGAAAATTAAGAAAGTTGGACAACGAAGCAATATTATCAGCACATATACATAATCAGCCTTAGTGGCACTATTGTAGGATGCTAGCGGACAATTATACATGTCGGGTGACAAAGCTACTAACTTCATCAGAAAATGGAAAAGCATATTGTGATAAGATTATTATGTAGAAGTATACTGCAGCATTCAAATGCATAGATGTTAAATGCCCATTTGCCTCGATAAGCAACTGCTCCATGACTTCAATTACTATGGAGTATAAAAATGAATGGCCCAAAATAGCGCAAGTTCATAATCGAAAATGCAATAAAAGAGCCAAAAATATGTGATTTAAGTAGAAAATTATTTTATCAATCTGTATCTCGTAACCACATGTGCCAGTGCGTTCATATCAAAATTATTTCAAAAGACATGCTTCAAAACAAAAAGATCTTTACAGCAAACACATGACATCGCAGATATCACACTTGACATCTAGCATGAAAGCCAATCCAATTCAACAATAATGAGAGAACAATAAATTCCTACCTCCCATACTCATCAACGAGCATGCCTTCCATTTCTCTAATTGGATCATCTATTGACCGCTCTGCTCGAGAGGGGCGCTTAGGGAAAAACCCCGCAGATGCATCATCATTTGAAGCTCCAATGTTATCCATATGTCCCCGAAGGATGGATTCCGGTAAAATTTTCCTCTCAAGCCATAACCTCAGAACCTGCAAACCTACTGAGTCAGATGTTTTCAACAAAGAAGAACAGAAATGCACCTACAAATAATATAGAGTATTCACCTTAAGACATTGACGACGATTCTCACGAGCAGCAGCTCCTGGTGGAGCTGCAGCTCCTAATAGACGAGATAATGCGGCTTGAACAGTAGGAATATACGAGGCTCCAGCAATGCCTGAAGATGCATCCCATGCAGTGAGGCCAAGAAAAGGAAAAAAGGTCAAGTTTTCCAGTTGCCAGAATCACAATATTTATATTGTTAGGTCATTTAACAGAAAATATGTTAAATCTGCACCAATTACAAACGATATAATCCAAATTCCAGGAAGGAAAAAATTTAACACCTAAGCAGCACTTCCCGTATGTGTGTGTTGGGTGGGGGGGGGGGAGATGGGAGAAAGGTCCGAGGACAAATGTAGGACTAGGACAGGCAGCAAAACTAACACATCACGTGATGTGAAATGGCAGGCGTTTTTACCTTTCTGAGAATGTGAACACTGAGTAATGGAATCCACCAGGAAAAAGAGGTCCACTCTTTTATGGAAACTAGGTTCACTTTCTAATTTCCGGATGAGCAATTCCACAACCTGCAGGAATCAAACCTTAAATGTATCAGTAATCACATCAAAAAGCGACGATCACTTCCAAGATGTAAACCTTAAGAGCATGGTTTCATCTTTATTTATCCTTTTTTTTATGTAAGAAGAATTGTTATAACAACAAAGGGATAAGTAGAAAAAGGGGAACAAAAAATCAACCACATTACAAGGAGCTAAAACAGAGAAGAGAAAGCAAGTACAAGCTAGAATAGGACTACTCAACTCCCAAGCGTCTGCACAAGACAGACATTGGAAACCCCAGAATTTCTTGTCCAAAGAGAGGACTGAAATGATATCCTTTCCCACAAGCGAGAAATAGGCAAAGCAATCTCGAAAAATCAGAGAGTTTTGCTCAAACAAGATCTCCACAGCAAACTGAACAACAGCGCACTTCCACAAAATCAAAGCATCTCTCCACAAAATCGCTTTTGCCTAAGTACCCGTGTCTGTTTTACACTAAATTTGGTGTAAAATTTACATATTCGGAGGATCCGACACCCAGATCCGCACCCGTGTCGGATCCTCGTAGCCGAGTCCAGGTAACATAGCTGAGCATGCACAGATACTCTACCAAACGAGGACTGATCCATGCTTCACCTCTCACCACCAGCAAAGCACACCATGATCACCATGCAACAGGACAGTATAAATGATCGTGGATCTCACTATATCTCATGCACATGACACAACTATCTGGGAATAATGCCTTATTCAGCTGTCAATAACGATGCCAATCATTGTTATTGAACCGACTAAGCACCGCACAACAAGCTAAGAATTAAACTTATATGGTATCTCGGACTTTGCCTTTACTTCTGCTTTAAGTTGAGGTTTGGTTTTTGTGAAAGATCTTACACCACGGGCGGTACATTTATACAAAACTCTACCCCGAGCAAGCGCAGTATGAAAGATGTATGACATATGTGGATAATGAATTCCATGCATGGTATGCTAAATGAGTGTGTACAGGAAAGTCGAACCGTGCTTGAGAGAGTAAAATGTTTCATGAAAGATCAAGAAACAAGGAGCGACCATCAATTTGATCGGAAAGGCGGAATGAAGATAAATGATTCCAACGGTAAGAGAATCCCCGTTGGCCATTGATATTCACATTGAGATGAAAATCCCAAGATAACTGATCAACCTCCCTCAGACCCTCACCAATAAATGGGAAATAAGAGAATAATCTACAGCAGAAATGCCAAAATAAACGAAGAAGTGTATGCTAAGAGTTAGCTCCTCTTTCCAATGATCCTCCTAGAACCGAACCCTATCCCTGGATCCCACAACATATCGAATATTAGGTTGGAAAAGATGCTAGAAAAAGTATGAAGTTCTACAGGCTAGCATACGGGAAGGAAGGGTGAATACTGGCACATCTGAACCTTTCGAAATGCTCCCAACTTACTCCTAATAACTCTATATCCGACAGAGGTGAGGCTCAAAGGAAAAACTCCATAATCATTCATCAATAAGAAAATGCTCATAAAGATCAGATTTCCAAACCCTAACCTCCGTCTTCCTTTTATTTGCACACAACATTGCAACAAATGATCCTTACGTGGGGATTGGTTGCACAGTTTTTCCCCCAGTTAATACATTATTTCATTTTTTTTCACTTTTTCTCTCATTGGCCCCACTTGTTTATTTCTCTCTCTTACTTTTTTCCTAAATAATTTAATGCATTATGACAAAAACATTGAATCCAATCCCCACCTTACAATCCTCACCAGCCCCGCACCACAAGAAACGTCTCATAATCCCTTCAAAAATCTCCACAACCCCTGAGAGATGTTTAAATAGACATACAATCGATAGGAACGTGGGAAAAGCACAACTCAATCAAAGTGAGCCACGGCCCACAGGGAAAATAAGCACACTTCAGACTGTCAAGACAGTTAGACACCTTAAATGCAACCAGATTCCAAAAGCAAGAGGACAGGGCATGGGATGGGATGTTGGAATCATGTGGTGTTGTGCGGTGTTCTAGTTTGCTACGGAATCTTTGGATTGAGAAGAACCTGGATCTTTAGGAAACATGAGTTATTTTCTTCCATTCGTTCTTTTCAGGCCTCTCTGGGCATGTAAAAGCTTCCCTAGGTGGATTTGGCAAGGGATTGGATAAAATGCTTTCTGCTTCCTTTAGATTGAGCCTTGATGTATTTTTGTTTTTAGCCGTCTTGACTTTTAATGTTTTTGGTGGACCTCTCACCTCTTTGTAGTCTCGGCTTCATTCTAGAATATGGCGAAATTCTTTTTCTATCAAAAGAAATGGATTCCCTCCCCTCACAGAACCCTAAGATAACAGAAAGGACAAGGCTTCACAAAGAATCCTCAACACCTTAAACAAAGTGTCTAAGACCTTGACCTCTAGTCCCCCTCTTTGTATTCTCACCTTCATTCTAGAGCAACTTTTGTGTCTATAGAAAAATAAAACGGATTCCCTCCCTCAATGGAACCCTAAGATAAGAGAGAGGACACAGCTTCACAAAGCATACTCAAGAGCTTGCTTAAACGAAGTGTCTAATACCTTGGTAATAATCTTATGGAGAGGACAAAATTGTTTCAATAGCCCACTTTACTATAGGTTATAATTTAAGTAACACGGATTTCTTGGTCGCCTTGACATAATCACTAACCCTAACCAATTGCTCTTATGGAGAGGTAAATAATGAGCCTTTTGTCAGCATTAAACTATCCAACATTTCCAACTTACCTACCACAAGTATGCGTACGCTACTTCATTCCGCATCGAGACCACTAATCCTAACTATGACTTTCCCATCCCATAACACATATATGTAATTACATTAACAGGATCTCAATTCATATTCAGTTATGTGTATTATGCTTCTTTCTGAGTAATTTTTTTTTTTTTTTTTGATAAAAGAAGAATATTATTGATAGGGTAAGAATGTACAAAGAAAGGTGGACAAGAGATCCACCAAAAACATCCAAAACCAGCGAAAACACATGAAATTACTCTATAGCAGCTTTCCAATCTCTAGCTAAATCTCCCAATGACAAACCCGAAAAAGCGCCAAAACTCCTAGCCCATAGAGAAGATTGCACAGTAATCTTTTCCCACAACAATGAAAGCGATAACTCACGATTTTTAAAGATTCGAGAGTTTCTCTCAATCCAGATATTCCAAAATAAACTGAATACGACACAATTCCACAGCAAAGAAGCATCCCTCGATCAACCAAAGCCCAAATGGCTAATCATAATGAATTCTTCCACGCTGCGAGGCATAATGGATGTCTCACCCCGTAACACAAACAACTTGCACCAAAGACTTCGAGCCATTTTCGGTTGTCTCCTTTGCCGCCAATCATTAGTGTTCAAACGGCCAAGGACCATTGACCAAGCAAAGACCTTGTATTTAAATGGGACCTTGGACTTCCAAATAAAATGGTAAAGAGGAAAGTCAATCTGTAAATATGGATGAAGAATTTTAGTGAAGAATTTCACAGAAAAAGACCCGATCTGATAAGAACCCAGATTCGCCGGTCGGAATTTCTCTCTATTACTTTGAAAGGAGAATCGTTTTCGACTACTTTGACTATAATAGATCCGAAGGACGAAAAGAGGACAGTTGCAGCAGTAAATTTGCAACCGACATGGACTCTCTTGAGATTCCTCACAAAATGAAAATCCCCGGTAAGGTGACCCCCCTTCCTTAGCAATAGGCGCGTTATGGAAACCGGAAAGTGGAAACAAACGAGAAAAAGATACCTTAAGAGGAAAATTATCTATCTAGTGATCCTCCCAAAACCGGACTCGATTTCCCATCCCAACCTCATAACGGACATGAGGGTAAAAAAGGTGAAAACAACTCGAAATGAACTTCCAGGGACTGGCATACGT
>JAOWAN010000043.1:12879461-12889713 GCA_028566635.1 Lobelia cardinalis | reverse complement strand
CAATGGTTCCACACGTGTTTTCCCTATCTCTGTCGTATCAGAATACTTATGCTCTCAAAGTCTAAAATCTAAATGAATGTGACGACTCTCAATTTTTCAAAAATCGAGTGATCACTAAAAAGATCTGACACTTAGGGTTTGTTCGCCTAGGTGTTTTTCACCCAGGTTTTTAATTTTTTAATTTTTCTCTCTCATTGATTCCACAAGTTTTCTCTCTATCTCTCTCTTACTTTTTACTTTAATTATTATTAAAACTCAAAAACTAAATTAAAAAAGTTTTTCATCACATACACGATGACACCATCAAAATTGTTAATTCAGAGGCATGGTAACAGAATTCTCACAATGTATGAGTGAATACAATCCATCTTTTTTATATCATAGAAGGAAAGTAAGCACTTTTTTAAAACACTTCAATAAGGAATAATAAAAACTTAAGTTGGAACGAAATAGTATAAATTGAATTAGGTCGATCATTTAAAAATTTTAAAAACCAAACAAAACATTCGCTCTTAGGATCAATTAAATAAATACACATGTTCAGATATCATTGGCAAAGAGATTCTCTCTCTTTATTTATTTTCAAACCGATTGAAGTCGCGGATTGTGTTCTCATGAATAATTTTCATTCAAATTTTTTTATTTTTTAATTTTCTCTTTCATTAGTTTCACTATTTTTTTATCTATATCTCTTTTATTTTTTTACTTTAATTATTATAAAAAATAAATTAATAAATTATCCGTACAAAGTCATTATTTTAATGGTCCAGATTTCCTGTAGGGGCAGCATGCACATGTTGACTAAACTGCCCTGATGTGAAAGCATATACCGGGAGATTATGATTGAAAATTTGGCTGTTAGCTGCCCTAACAGTAACAGTTTCTTTTCCGAGCTTAGCTGCTCTCAAGTTTTTGGGAGACAAGGAAGAGGACGAAAGTTTTAGGACGAAACTTCTTAAAACTTTCTTCCACTCTTGTTTCTTTCCAAGCTTGGGTTTGCGGTCGAATTCTTCAACTTCGATCCTCAGTTTCACCTCCCCTCTCTAAACTTGAGAGACCGCACTTTCAGTGTGTAATTCTTTCCTCAAAGTCTTGATCCCCGCCGCTGGTCGAGAAAGAGAGATGGCAAGAATTGAGAGCATAAGAAACGCAGAGAAATTGGTGGAGAGGGTAATGAGCGGGAACGATGCATCCCACGACGCGGTTCACGTGTTCAGGGTCAGAGACCTCGCCCTCTCTCTTGCCCGCGATGAAGGCCTCTCTTCCTCTCCCGACTCTATGTTTATCGTTTGTTTTTTTTTACCCTCTTTTACTCTCTCTCTCTCTCTCTCTCTCTCTCTCTCTCTCTCTCTCTCTTTCTCTCTCTCTCATGAACTGTTGTATAAGTAAATTCCAGGTTGATTATTTTGCCGACTGCCAAAATATGTTACTTGCAATTTCCTTCATTTGCTTGTGCTAGCCTGTGAAATGCTAAAATTTAGGGACTTGATCAGATATAGAGGTTTATTGAATAGTGAAAAACGTTGGGCAGAAATAGAGGTTTGCATATGGAATCATGTGAATGGTTAAAAAAATTCAAAATTAATGGGCAGGTGATTAGGTCATAGATGTGCTGAATGGGTATTTGCCCCTTGCCTTTGGCATGGGAAATTGTTAATCCTACCCTGGTTTTCAATCTAGGAGTGCTACTCATTGTGAAGTGAGCGAAATAAAACACTTTTTGGGGTATATTTATCTAAATGTGAAGTAGTCGGGTTGAATAATGATGCATTTGCTGAAGAGAAGTGCACCAAAAGTGTGTAATAGACTTGTCGGGTTATTTTAATTTAACTTAGGATCCTATACAACAACAACAACAACGGCAAAACCTTAATCCCAATCACTTGAGTTCGGCTACATGAATCCTTTTTCGCCACCCGCGATTCAATGCCAAGTCACCATATAGCGAGAAAAAAAAAACTTTGATCACCATATCACACTTCACTTGGTGGTGGATGTTGCATTGCTCTTCACTCCTTTGCAGGGTGATCAGTTGAGCCAACACTTAAATTGGTGCATTGGATGCATGAACTTTCTCCCACCAGTTTACGAAGTTGAGTACATTTACGAGTATTAATGTGTATATCTGCAAATGATACACCCTCCGTCCCGCTAAAAGATGTAGAAATGGCTAAGTTTGTCATGTTAAGATGGGTATTTTAATTTCTTAATGTATCTATTTAGACACTTTTGGTCTCAATTTATTGTAACTTTACTTGATTTGACACGATTTTGTGTTTGATAAGAACTCGACTCGTTTACCGAAACTCGAGTTCGAGTTTGAATTTGAGATGTTCGATCAAACTCAACTCGTTTAACAGCCCTACTTGCGATTGGTAGGGTAGAATTTATATGCTCTTATTCTTAGTATTTTTCCTCTGTCTATTCAGCTTTTCTTCTCAGGGAAAAATCTCATTTTAATTTTCTCTTTTCTGTTACAGGTTGAGCTTGCTGCGCTTCTCCATGATATAGGTAATTTCTCTTTCTTGCTTCTCAGTCATGCATATGATGAAAAATTTCAAGCAGTTTTTGTTCCATAATACTTCTAAAGTTGCAGCTAACTGAAGGCATAACAATATCTTACAAACTGTGTGACAAAGGACAATAGTGCCTTACTTTGTCATTAAGAACAATACAACTCGCATTGTAAACCCCTACTTTTGTTCATCCTCTCATTTTAAGCGCAGTCTTATTGATCCAATATTCATCAGAAATATGCTTGTTTATACTCCCTCTGTTTCAATATATGTGTCCACTATTCCATTTTTGGGTGTTTCAAAATAAGTGTCTACTTTCTCTTTTTGGTACTTTCGGACACAAATTTATCTTGGACCTGCCACTAAACTCCTTTTGTTCACTTATTTGGTAAGTCAAACATCTTTACAAAACTTTGTGCTATTCAAAGTAGGACACTTAAATTGGAAAGGAGGGAGTATTTGGAAGCATATCTGTATGCTCTTTGTAAGCCATATAGTTTCAGTACTTCATTCTTGTGAGCATTTAATTAACCCCTGCTTTATTTTGATAGTTTTAGCATCTAAATAGTTTTCCTGTTTCTGTCTTTGTTGTCACTGATGAATTATATCTTAACTGCAGGAGATTACAAATATGTGAGGTTGGTGATTTTCATAAATATGGTTGATAGACACTACCGTCTCTCTTTGTTCTTCAACTATGATATAGTGAACCAATTCCGCTGGTATTTGAGAATATTTATTGCCCATATTCCATTTCTGCTTTTTATGAAATTTAAGCTTGGATATACAAATTCATTTTAATCAAGACAAATGCGAATATACATATAGCAATACCCCAAGGCTTATGGGCTGCAACTGAACCAAGCCAACTGCGCTTAAGCCTGGTTGTTCATGAGCAGGGTGAGAAGTTGTGCTCAAACTTGGACTATGAGCCAGTACCGAGGACTTGAGTTCATGTGCTCCTGAGCTCGGGTCATCAGCCTGATTGGCATGGCACTATGGCACCAAGAAAAATAACTTTGTTATGCTATAGTCATCAAATACTTAGGAAGTTGTATTCGGTGCAATTTGTTTATTTATTTATAAATAATCTTACAATTAGCCATGGCTTAAAAGTTTATCAAGGTATGTTAAAGTGGCTTAGAATGTGATTACAATCTTTACATCCACATTTAGACTTATCTGCTGATCCTCGGTTATACTAGCTCTGCTCATTTGTTGTCAGCTTTCATTTTAATTATAAAACAATCTAGCAAATCAAGTTCAATTACTTTATGGATGAACCCTTCGTGAGTGGTTCATAGACACTTTAAATTAAGGTGTGGCCATGATGAATATTAAGTTATCTGATCTGCATCTTGGATGTTTGCCCAAATATTGACAGATTGTTTCCATTCATTAGTCAAATGGTTTCCTGAATATTGCTTTTGGGATCAAATTACAAGCTTAAACCGATTGGAATTTAGTTTGATTTTCTAATACTATTCTTTGTTTCTCATTCATTTCCAACTTCACTTTATTTACTTTTTTTTGAGTGTTCTGTTATATCTATGGCATGCAGAGATCCATCTCAGGAGAAAATTGTGGAAGAATTTCTTGTAAATGAAGGCATAGAGGAGGGCAAGAGTACAAAAATTTTAAATATCATAAAGAAAATGGGTATAAACTTTCTTACGACTATTTGTTCTCAAATTACTCTTCAAACGTTTCCCAAATACTTCGTTATCATGTATATGTGTCAGTTTTTTCTTTGTATAGGAGCATTTATAGAGTATTTTCCAATAATATTAACCTCCACCGTAGTAGTATTCATGACTCGCAACTTAAATTTATGCGGTGAATAGAGATGAACCTTCAATGTGGTTTTTTTGTCCTGCTCTGAAAGACTCGATCTTTTCTGTTCTGTCAAGTGTTTATTTCATTCAGCCCTGATGCTCTTTTCTACACGGTTTTGATAATGTTTTATATTTCTTCTGACAACTGCTTTCCGTATTTTACCATCTTTGTAAGATTACACATTTAACTGAACTGGCTAATTATGCAAGTTCTTTTGTTATTTCACGGCAAATTGAATTAGAAAATGAGCATTACACCATCATCCTGTGCTTCTATCCTTAGTTGCTATCTTACTGTACGTTATATCTTGCACCACACTTTATTGTTCACGATAATCAGTTTCTACCGTGATTTTTCGAGCATCCTCATGATTTTATAATTTGACATTTTAGAATCTTACATTTTCAGGTTTTAAAGAAGAACTCAGTGGGCTTGCAGATGGCTCTTATTCAGTGGAGTTTGGTGTTGTGCAAGATGCTGATCGCCTTGATGCAATTGGTGCTATTGGTAACTAATGTTGCTTTGTTAGAGCGTAGCTTAGAGACTACTAGACCTCATTAATAAATGTTTGCTTGTAAAAGTAAGGTATATGATATGGAAAATCAAAAATATATCATGAGCTAGACCGACGTAACTTCTCATGTTAAAGTTTCCTACCCACACCGGTTTTGGCAAACCTGGGAGAGGATTGATCTGCTTACCTGCAATATCATCAGTCTTTTTGATCTGTATTTAGAGATTGCTGGACATTGGAGTTTCTGCTGCATTGTGCATCTGCCCTTCATGTTATATACTTTTAGTTTATTCCTTATGTACCCTTTGGTGTATTGTTTTCAGGAATTGCTCGTTGTTTTACCTTTGGTGGGAGTAGAAATAGAGTACTCTATGACCCCAATATCAAGCCTCGATCCGATTTGTCGAAGGACCAGTACATGAATAAAGATGAGCAAACTACTGTGAATCATTTTCATGAGAAGCTTCTCAAGCTGAAGTATTTAATGAAGACAAAGGTTAGATCAATGAGTTGCAGTTGCTCGTTTACTTTGCATTATTGCATTTAAGCATATTTGTTTCTACAACTCCCATCCCCATTCATCAATCTCTTGCGCAAACGTAAATTTCTAAGCTGTACGTTCCTATGCATAAACTGTTTTGGGGTTCTTCTGTAATTGTGTACAATGTCAGGCTGGGCGGACAAGGGCTGAGAAAAGGCACAAATTCATGGAGGAATTTCTAGAAGAGTTCTACGAAGAGTGGGTTGGAAAGGCTTGAGTGAGGAAGCATCCTTCCCTCGGGCGGAATCTTTAGATGTGAAAGTCTTACTCGTCTCTGTCCTTGCTTCTCTTTTACCCTTTCTGTCTTCTCGTCTTTCCATCCTTTCTTTTATCTCTGTCTTGCTTTCCTGCCTTAGAACTCCAACTTTCTTGTGCTAGAACTTTAGCTCGTAAACACAAAAGTACTGTATGGGTTGAAAAGATTCGGATCAGAAGTATTCGAAGAATTCTTTACGATGGGTTCTAATACCGCCATGATTGCTATTGGAATTTCTTAAGCTCTCAATGTAGTTTCAAAAATCATTCAGTGCATATCTGCACCCCATATTCTTTTAAGTGCGCATAGTGTAACAATATTGGCTTGGTACCTATCCTTTTTACACTTCTTTAAGAGCAAGAAAGTGTTGTCAACGGGCAAATGCAATCCAGATTGTATGTGCCGATTATGTATATTTGACTTGCATACTAATGCTCGCATTGTCCAGCTCTAGGAACGCTTGAGATTGAAGGCTAATGGAATGTCAGTTTTGTGGGATATTCAGATTGTGTGTGCCTGATTATGGACGTTCGACTTATCCGTCCATCTTTTACTGATTGCCAATCCATCCATTCTTTTAAGCATTGGACAATTGTTTTGGATTATACACAGATACAATCTTGAGGGATGAAAATGTAAATAGTTCAGGAGGAAAACATGTGCAGTTGTCCCAAGTTAGAAGTCCCAAAATATCATCATAGAATTCATTATTAAAGTTTGTAGTTCTTTAAACAATATATGTACTGAAATGAATATCCCTCCTTCATCTCAGTTAATCACCCATGGTCTACCTTCACCTTTTCCATTCCCTCCATACAATCAAAACTAACATATGAGAAGAAAATTAAGATAATCAAAAAACCACACTGCTTCCTTTGGGAGATTCAATATTTCATCTTGTGATACACTTGAAGTTCAGACTTATCCCGCTTGTGAAGTGTGATCTTCAATCCATACTTCATGTACATGGTCAGTGCGAGCTTCGGCACCACTGGATGGTTCTTAACCACCCTCACTCGGTAACGATATAGAATAGAGGCAGCAGCAAACTTCATCTGGTAGTAAGCGAAGTCTTTCCCTAAGCACAACCTAGGTCCACCATTGAAAGCGGTGAACTTGTAGGCTGATTCGCTCATGAACCGGCCATCCCTGAGCCATCTTTCCGGCTTGAAATCTCTGCAGTCCTTTCCCCATATTGCCTCCATTCTTCCCATTGCATAGATCGCGTAAACGACCTTTGTCCCTTTCTTCAATACTGTCCCATCTGGGAAGACATCATCTGCAACAACCTTCACATTGTGGGAAGCCAAGAAGAAGTCAATTAGAATTGTATTGGCTATAACATAAGTTAGTAATGATTTCAGGCATCAAATACATGTACTGGAAGACTAATATTGCTATCTGATTGGCCTCGATCTTTTGCTTGATGTTTTTCTTTTTGGTATGAAGATAAATGTTTGACAGGTAGAATGGTTACCTCCTTGTGATCCACGGGCACAGAAGGATACAGCCTCAAAGCTTCTGATAGAGCAGCCTGTAGATATTCCATCTTCTTCACCTCTGCTGGCTGAAATATTAAAGGGCTGTGTTCGTTTTCTTCCCTTTCGTCAATTATGCTACATATCTCAGAAAGGATTCTTTCCTCCACTGATGGATTTAGGTCAAGCAACCAGAAAAACCAGCTCAGTGCAACCGATGAAGTGTCCCTCCCGGCGAGTATAAAGTTCACACAAATATCACGCAAGAACTTGTCTGAGAATGGGTTCCCCTGTTCGTCTTTTAATCCCATGAATATTGTCAATAGATCTGATCTTTGTTTTTTATCCTCAGACTGCAGTGCGAGTTCTTTCTTCCTGGTACGAATTACTTCATCTGCGAACAAGTCTACTCCTTTTATAGACTGCTTCAGCGTCCTCTCTGTTCCAATGTTGAGATATCTCATGGCCTTCCAAATAAGCGTTGGAGTAACAAACCGTATAATGGTGGCTTCAGTGGCGGCCTCAAAGGCCTGAGCAAATGGAATTTCTGGTAAGCCGGGGCTTAGACAACCTGGATCAACTCCAAAAGCGATCATGCAAACATTGTCAAATGTTAGTCGTAGGAGGATTTCTTGTAAATCAATGGGAAGAGATTGATTGACTGAATCCTCCAAGACAGGTAAAAGCCTATGATGGACAAGCTCGAGCAATGACTCGGTAGTCATGTTTCGGAACTTGGCTGAGTGGAACTCAATGCTTGCAGTCTTCCTTTGTCTCTGCCATGTCTCATCATCGGCATTAAATATGCCATTTCCAAGGAGATCCCCAAGCGTGTTGCGGAAATACTCTCCTTTAGGGTATGTTGAAAACTTGGTCTTGAGCAGGTGCTCCAAGTTACGAGGGTCTGAAGTGACGACACACTTGAGATTAGTAAACCAAGGGCCCTTGAAGACGAAAGTCCCATTTTGACGGCAAAGAATGTTGGAGACCCATTCGTACAAGTCGACTCGAACACCGGCAAGCAAGGAAGGCAACATTCCGACAACGGGCCACACGGGTAGGCCTTGAATTTTCCGCTGCCTGAGGGAATGGATCACAACAAACACAAGAAGTGCGAGGAGAAGCTCAAACATCTGAACCTCCGGCAAGAAGAAGAGCCAGCGGGCAAGAGGGTCCCCTCCGGCGAATAAGTGGCCGGAGGAGGATGAGGGAGAAGAGCTGGAAGTCATGTTGTTTGTGATGTTGATAGTATTATTCATGGTGTTTGGTGAGAAATGTGAAGGTGCATGGTAGAATTCAGTTATGGAGTGGGGGAGAGAGTAATATGTTATAACAGAGGAGGTGGTGGTGAGTTTGGTGTTTCTTGTTGTGCATGTGTTAATGATTTGGTGAGCTGAAATGGAGGGCCAAAAAAGCATGTTAGTAAAACACAAGTTTTGCCTATAGTCCACCCTTTTCAGGGTAACTTTTGAGACAAAGAAATTTTTGAAAAGAAGTGCTTGGAAGCAAGCAAAGGGTTTAGTTTGGATGGATTACCTCTAGGGTGAGTGGGCTTTTTTGTTAGGGGGAGGATGAGAAGTGGGTGTGACTGTTAACCTAAGTGCAACAATCTTATACTATTTACATTACATGAATACATTAGCACGCAATTCTTTTCTTGTGTGGCTTATTAATTTATTTATTTATGCTGATTTTGATATGCTACCAGGTGACATTCATTTTTAGACTAGCTTTAAAGTAAAATTATGAAATTAAATTTTTTTTTTTTATGTCCAATGATGGGTTATTTTCGTATTTTAAAATTTATAGTTTAAAATTTTAGGATTACTTTTAAATAATTGAAATAAAATTTTAAAAAATAAATATAAAAAGTGACACATTATTTGACATAAAAGATCTCAACTCAAAATTTATGCTGAAAGAAAGTTTTAATTCCATCCAAACAATTCATTAATTGCAATAAATTCAAATGATCATACTAATTTTGTTAAAATAAGGTTATGAACAAATTAACCTTTTCAATAATAAAATTAAAAATACTTATATAAATAATAGTAATTTATAATAATTTCTTACAAATAATTATATAATAAATAATTATGCTTTATATAATTGATAATAAATAATTATATCTTTTACAAAAAAATCCTTATGCATAATTATATTATAATTAATACTTATGTAATTTATAATAGTAATTATTATAATAAATTAATAATAAAATTAATTTATTAATTTATTCTTTTTTTTTTTGCCTCAAGGGGGCATGGGAAGAGATCGACCCTGAGACCTTACAAATTGTAAAGCTCAGCTCTATCACTGAGCTATCCCTTAGATTCCCTTAATACATATTTATTACTTTATGCATTTAAAATTATAATTATAATAATTTAAAAATAAGGTACTAATAATAATAACAATAAAATTAATGATAAAATTAATTTATCAAGTTGTATGTTTATAATAATAATAATAATAATAAATAAAAATAACTATAACAACTTAATAGTAAATTTAATAATAATAATTTAATAATAAAATTAATAATTAGGATAATTATAATTGTCGTAATAATTAGAATAAATTTATTTATTAAATTATATATATTACTATTACTATTAACATTATTTTATTATATTTATGCATTACTAATAAAATTAATTAATACTAATTAAACAATTTATATTAATTATAATAATAAAATTATATTTTAGTATTATATTTTTTCTTAATCCTATTGGTCCACAAAGTGAAGAAAGGATAATTTAGTCGTTGTATAATATATTCATTCAATTCCTATGAATGCATTTTCAAACAAAACATCAATTTTCGAGGAATTAAATGATAATTTTATTCATTTTTTGCAAATTAAACGTATGAACTGATCACTCTAAAATTTGATTCTATTTTTTCAAAAAATAACTTTTATTTAACTATTTTATTTTTTTACAAAATTTTCAACGAGACAAGTAATAGAGTACAAGAAAAAATAAATGTGCCAGCCACCCTTAGATTTATGCGTCTCTCCTACGTTAAAAAAAAAAAAAAAAAAAAAAAAAAAAAAAAAAAAAAAAAAAAAAAAAAAAAAAAAAAAAAAAAAAAATAAAAAAA
>JAOWAN010000043.1:12841158-12852455 GCA_028566635.1 Lobelia cardinalis | reverse complement strand
CATGTCCACAAAATTTACTTTTCTTAAACATTGTGCAAAAGTAAAGTGGACAATAAAAACGAAACGGAGGGAGTAGTTAACTTCTTGTGAATTAATCTATAGTATTAGTTTATATATATAGTGAAAGGTACTAAATTAGAGTACTTCTAATACATTAAACTAATTTACTCTTCTAATTGTAACCTCCCTGCATTAAATTGTTCAATACCTCTCGTGATGCCAAGTGTTAAAAGCAAATGAATGGGCATCTCTAAAGCCCTCCTGGTTAACTTTCATATACTTTAGTATTGATTTTGAGGGCTTGTAAGAGGATACGTTGAGGAAAAAAATAAGTGGAGGTCGAACTGATTTGCCCTATATGCTACGTAATGAGGAGATTATTAAACACATTCTACTCCATTGCGACACGACGAGAATTGGGCAACTATTGATGTTGATAAGTTGTCGATGAATTCAAATGACTTGTTGTGCTGATTGGAATATAATTTGAAGTTTATTTGAGAAGGTTGCATGAGTTTTGGTGATATTGTGAGTTAGATCAAGCATGTCTTTCGAACTTGACTCTCTTTTGGTGATTTTGGTCCCAACGAAAAACGAGTTAGATCTTTTTCCTTTTGGGCTTCAATTGAGGATTGTCGAACGTTGGTTTCGGAGGTCGAAACTTCCTTTGTATCTTTTGTTCGATGATCCACGAATCAAGCCGCTCACCATTTTGTTCGAGCTGCGGATTCTATGTCCCAGTGAGTTTATATTCATCTTGATTTACCATTAATAACATCCACTATTTACGCATTATGATTATATCATTTATTATTGAAAAGATAAGTTTGACATTAGCTTGTTATAATCTACTTTGACACAATGACATAATAGCCGAACACTTTTAAATTAATTCTAACAAATCATTTATATTAAAATCTATTTTCAAAAATCGCTTTTATAGAATTACTTCTTCAAAATGTTTGCCCAAACTAACTACAATATGCAAAGCTCGGTAATGTAAATTACCAACCACAAACTCAAATGTCCAACAATTTCAATTTTCCTCTATTGTAACTATGATAACCATACAGTACAAAGACATCCACCTAGGACAACTAATTACAAGTTCAAAATCTCGGCATCCATTGTATAACGCGATCTAGAATGCATATGGTAAAGCTGAAGCTGCAAGCAGTATCTGCTGTTTTGCATATCAGCAATGATAATGATAATCAAGACTAGCAAACTATGGTTGAAACTATTACAACAGAGGATCTACTTCATCTGAGAGATAATCCACAGCTTATTCGGCATAACAGTAAGGAGAAAATTCCCCATCAGACCTGCTTTGGAGGACTACTTTCAAGTTTCCGGCTTCAAAGGATGTTGATAGATAATCCGAGCAAAAATACAAAGTGACGAGAATCACAGCAGAAAAGTGGGTCACATTCAGTTAGGATCACTTCACAAAGGGTATCCCAGAAGGAACTAGTCGAGCATAATCTTCATACTCGGAACTGAAAAACTGCCTCAAGAAATACTCCTCATACGGTATACGCTGCGAGAAAAAACGCCAAACTACAATCGCAAATGCAACTGTTGATATAGGGTTACAGAGCATTATTTGGGTACTAATTGCCCAAATGAGGAAACCAGAATATCCTGGATGACGCACAAATTTATAGACTCCGTGAGTAACCAGCTTGTGGTGCTCCTCATGATATCTCTTGATAAGATGTGTAAAAGCCCGACCAGCAGTAATAATTGCAAGCTTCCGTATAATTTCCCCTACAACAACCATCAACAATCCGAAGTTGCTTATCCACCAGTTCTCCTTCAGCCCAGGGAAAAAATAAATTTCAACCAAGTACTCTATCACCGAAAAGATCATTGCCACAAGATAGTTTTTGCTGATGAGAAGAGACCTAAGAGTAACATTTGGTCTACCATGAGACGCAATTGCTAGAAAGTATTCAGAGACATGAAAGAAGATTATTGCAAGGAACATTTGTGATAATTGTCTGCAGGCTGTGTAGCTGAATATCTCTACCATTTTCCAGATTAATTTAATAAATTTCTAAACACAAAACACCAGTGGGATATAGATATGGGTAATTTTATGCATAAATTTGGTCAATGGACACTCTGGATTTTATTTCGGACCTGCAAAAGATGTAAAGCTATACAGCACGGAAACTATAGCCTGAGTCTCCATGCCACCCGAAAGAAGCGTTGAGAAAGACATCTTCTGCAAATCAAAAAGATTTGAATCATCAAACAAAGAGTTGTAAGCAATATTATCAATACACTTAGACATTTTATCAGCTAATCTATCTCATTGCAACAGCATAAACAGCCGATAAGAATGTAGAATTGCACATATATACTATCAGATAGATCACCCCCACACCTACATTCACATCCACACCCCCAATCCCCACACTTGTAGACACCAGTGGTTTAGCACATAGGTCACATTGATAATTAGAAAGACATCAATAAAAGTCATTTGAAATACATTTTGGACATTAAGTTGGATGACGATAAATAAATGAGAAATTACTATTGCTTGAATTTCATTACCATGTATATGCCTTTGACCAAAAAGTGCAAATATTTTCACCGAGTAGAGACATAACTACATAATATGAACTAATATTTCCACCTCCAGGCCACTAATTCCCAGCCCTTTACGACAATACAGAAAACGTCATTACCTCAAAATCATAGGTTTGCTGAGAATAGGTAAATCATAAACACAAGTTTTATAGAATATTAACCCGCAAATAATGGGAAAAGTCTTTAGCCTATTACTTTTTGAGTTTACTTTGCAGAAGACTTTGGTTGAAACACAGTCAAGCACTTCCTCCTAGTAAAATTATTCAACAACTCCCATTTCAAACACATTCATGCAAAAGCTGATATCCTATTCTCTTTTCGTTTGTTTACTATAAATTTGATCAAATAGTATAATGTGTAAAATTTTAAAAGACATCTACTTATGTGTGCATAACTTAATGAGTATTTGGGACCATATAGTACACAGAAAACAGCGAGTTGTTCAACAAGTAGCTTATAACTCCCAGAACTGAAGAAATTGATCTGACAATGGTATTTCAAAGCTAATAACCAGCCACAGATTTGGGTTATAGAATATCACATATTCAAAGACTTATCCAACATCCAACTGCATTTCGACAAGACTCAAGAGATAACCAAAATGTTAAAACAACATCGTTGCACCAAACGAAGTGTATCTATAATCACAAACCAACAACCAAAGTAACATCTAACCATGTTCACTCTTCAGGCAAGCATTTCTTAGAGTCCTTAAATTAGATAGAACAAGACTGTTTCATGAAGAAGGTCTGATTAAAGAACCCAAGTCTAAATACCCTTCAACCACCATCAACTGCAATTGATAATTGAAAATTCTCCCATGAAATGCATCCAATGCAAACTGCTCTCACCTCCACCTTGATTAGTTTTTTCCATGACTGCACTTATCAAACTGCTCTCAGCTTAAAAAAACATGTGTTCACGTCATACAGTAAGAATAAAACAATGCTCATCATTGAAACGTTAAATAAAATCTCGTCGTTAACAACCTCCCTGCTTTCATTGGGATTTTCTATACTTAGAATGAATGGTAAGCTTTATACCAACGTACAGTAATTAGGATGAGGCCAAAGAAATGAAAATACTTTGGGACGCTGAACCATGTTGAATGTCCTTTGAAAAACTAATCCACTGCCTATCTGTTAGACCTAAGTCCTGTAAATAGTCCAATCTCTGGACAGATGCAGCAAAATGAGAAAATCAAATGTAAATTTCCTAAAAGCCAGTTTTACGCTTGCTAGATTTTGAGAAAGTTCTTAAGTGGCCAAGGATGCATCTCATGTGGATGTCAGAGCTATCTCGACCCAAGAATTGGATCCATCAGCATAGCCAGAAACTCAGAATTACAAAGAAGAGACACTCCATATCTCATATCAAGTCTTATGCTGGTTTACATTTTTAAAACATTAACATCATTATCTAATTGAATGTAATTTCGCAAACCATTCTGCTCTTTTAACTTCGTCTTGTTTAAATATAAACCTTCCTTTCAAAGAACTGATCAGTATTAGAAAATAAAAGGATTGATTGAGCCAGCAGGAACTTTCTTGTGAGCTTGTCTGTTTCACTGGTGACTTTGAGGAGCGCAAAGCTTAAGCTATCAAGAGGGACCCAACAACGCATATCAAGCTAACACTCCCCCTCACGTTTGACCCAACACAGGGAGATACAAAAATAAAGATGCCTCCCATGGCATCCAAACCAAACAGGGTGTCAACATGTGCACTCACAAATGAATGGAACACAGATACACAATACCTTGTCAAACCAGTACTCTCAAACCATGCTAAGGTACGAAGTCATCTAAAGGCTCAAGTTGTCGGAGTGAAACCCAAAAATGCATATATAGCTAACAGCATTAACGATAGCATCGACCATACCTCTTGATAATTGGTTTACATCGGTTTACTGGGACAGTGACATCTTCTATAAGGATGGTCTACGTTTGCCAAGAAACATTCTCCACGACCATGTCGTATGAGCATTTCATGGGGAAGGTTGAAGGGGAAATTTCAGCATGGTGAAACTATATGAGTAGCTGATTCTCTTCTTGGGCTTGTTTGAAGAAGGATGCCTGGAAGATCACCAAAAACTTGATAAGTTGGCCCATCAGAAAAGGTTTCGAAACAAAGACATTCTTCTGGACAACTTCACTCGCTCCTTCCAGCCCTCTATAGACTGAGCATAGGATGCATTTTTGGATGTTGTCTGCCAAGACTTACAGAAGGGTTTTATTCTATACATGGTTGATCATCTTTCTAAGATGTGCAGCTTATACTAAGAAAAAATGCATTTGAGGATACTTATATCAATGGTTGATCTATTCTTCAAAAAGAAGCTCTTTCGAAGTCTCTTTTTATACAGCACTTTGAAGTAAAGGAGAAATGTTGAAGACAATATAAGTGAAGCTCGGTACTGAAAGTATGTTACAAGTACTTTTCATCCTAAAACAGAAGATCAATCTGCAGTTCTCTACAAAAACCTGGGTAATTACTTTTTGTGGTCCATAAAGCAACCTGGGGAAACAATCCAACGCAACTGAGATTGCATATCAAGTATCTGCTAACTGCAGTCGTCCTCTTTACAGGTTCCAAATGGATATGAAACCCTGATACTAACCCCAGTACTACACATGTAACTTACCTATCTCCTTCCCCGAGTGGTGCTAGAGCCACAAAAAGGATACAAATATTTCTAAACAAAATGACATGTAATCTGATGTGGCACTCATTGGATCCCACTTAATAATTCAACAAGTCAACATTAACCAACTTTAGTTACATTACTCACCCCCATCCATCCCTGTAAATATTTTGGATTAACTCAAAGGAAAGATCTAATAGTAACCCTTTCCTCCAAAATTACAACCCACTCTGGGCCTGCCGCAACTCCTTTGGATGGGTTCCACATCTGCCTCTGTTCCGCCACAGAACTCACAAGAATTTCATCGGCTCTGGTATGGGAAGCCCGTGGTGGCTGCTCCGCCATTGGAGACACGATATTTCAGGTCTCTATATCTCCCCCTTCTTCTCCCTCTCTCTTCAGCCTTAATTAATCGTCCCTCTTCTCTGTGCTGCTCACGGCCGGAAGACCTGACTACCTTCCTTAACCCCCACATCCACCCACAAAAAAACCCTACTCTGTGTGTGTTCTGATTAGGCCATTGAAGGAAGACTGTTATAAAAAATTAATGATCATTATCTTTCAATACAAGATGTGATGCAATTTCTTGGGAATTCGGTGACGGAGCAAGGGCGAAGGGCCATGAATATATTTTTGATGAAAGGTTGCTGCTGTAATTTTCAGATTTTTCATTTTTGTATGTTATTTTTACCTGAATTGGGTGGGTGAGCAGTTTAATCAATGTTAGTGAATGCGTGCATATCAAATAGGGACCATTGAGTGCCACATCATACTCCCCATCATTTTCTATAAAGAATCTTTGTATCCTATTTGCTCCTGTACACTACTCCTCCTTTCCAATCATAACATGGTGACCCTTTTGCTTGCCAGAACCAGATATTCACAAAGAAGTGCAAGAAAAGGATGGAGGCTAGTGGGAAATAATTGTAGACATGCAACAAATCAACATCAGAGTAGAGCGACTCTACACTTGAATGGTAACAAAAATATCTACTAATGCATTCCTTAACAAAATTAGTCACCTACATCTTATGTGAAATCCGAACATCAATGCGGGATTTTCAACCTGTTAAGGTACAAAGTTGTGGCACTAGTTGTTCATTCATTCTTAACATGATTTTGAGTCTTTCACTAGTAAGTTCTGACACATATTCATTTCCATTTACATTTAAAAATGAATTAGCCTCAAGGTAGCCATGTGAAACTCTTCCCCTTGCTCTCCCCCACTTGACACGAGTAATTGTAGGTAATATAGTAGAAGGTCCACCAATAATCCCTGAAGTAAATTTCTTACATAAACCAATCGATGATAACTATTTCAGGCATTCACCGAAATTTAAAGGGCATTTGCAGTTATCAAAGAAGGGATTCAAGTATTGCATAAACAAACCTTAATTTTGTACCATTTTTAAGTTCCGAAGATACAGTGTCCCCGAAGTCAGTATTTCAATTAGGGTAATGCTAACAAGTGCCCGAAAGACACTAGTTAAGCAGCCAACAATAGAAATATTTTGCATTGGAAAGAACCAAAAGTGAAATAAATGACATCATTCAATACTCAAATGCTAGTTTTGAATGCAAAATATTTCTATATTTGGATCATTGGATGCCTTAGTAGTGCCCTCGGGCACTTGTTAGCATTACCCTCTCAAACATCACCAATGTATAACCCACATGCCAGATATAGGGTGTTAATGCCAAGAGATGTCGAGGGTGGCTGCTAGAGGAGGGAGGATGAAACTGAGAAAAAGATGAACAGAGAAAATGTGAACTCACTGAGTTCAGACCTTGTATTGGGTTTTGTTTGAACTCTTATTTTTCTTTCCTTTCCTCTTGAAAAAGTAGACAAACTGTCTAATGTTAATGGATTGGTGGAATATAGGTTTTAAAAGTCAATACTTCATCTTTTTATTGATGATTTATTCAATCTTTCATTTTTTTGCTTTCATCTTTTTAAGAAAAATAGTTTAAGTTATGCTCCCTTTGTCCTATTATCCTAAAATGAGAGTCAAATTGTTGACACCCACTTTGTGATGGAGGGAAAACCATTTCCTAAACGAATTTTTAGATAGGCAAGTGATACTATTTTTTTTTTTTTTTGAAGATAATCTGAAGTCAATTTGCCAAAAGTAAAGAATCACTGGTGTTCAAAAGAGCAAACTTTGGTCTCCATTCATGCATTTTGGTTACACATAGACAAACTACACCTTAAAATTTGGAATCATTTTGAATCACATAATGATTCCGTTTATCCTATATACAGCAAACATTCTAATATACAGTCCACCAATGCCTTTAACTAAGAAAAAAATAGTTATCGCATAACACCCACCCTGGAATCAATCATCCAAAGAAACAGTACTACTAAAAATGCACCCCGCAAATTGCAACCTACCCAAATATCAGACATTTAGAGCAAGAAAAGGACCAAAAATTATTCCTTGAAAATTGTAACCTCCACCCAAGAAAGAGTTATTGTAAAGCAACAAGAATCAAACCTGGTGATCCAATGAACAAGTTGGTGGGCATGAAAATCAACAGATTCCAGTGTTTCTCAGGTACCAAATAATGACTCAGCAGGACGAACTCGAAAATTTGGGGGAGGGGTGTTTGTAGTTGGTGTGAAGTGGGTAGGGATCAAAGGAATTTGAGTCCTTTCTGGGTAGGGAGAGACTTGAGAGAAAGACTGGATTTTGGGTGAGCTGGGTAAGGACCAGGGCAGGGGTGTGTAGGAAAAGGCTGAATCATAACGCAATGTAGGGGTTTTCATATAATTGGAGTATAAATTTGGTATATTTTAATTCATTATTTCGTATGTGAGATTTATTGTATACCTATTGATATTTAATCAATTATAAATCCAAATTCAAATATAGTATCAAAACAATAGAATTCTAATTTCATAATTCAGTTCCTTTTCTATACCATAAAATTGCATTTTCCAAACAAGCCAAAAGTTGTTTGCTCCTTTTCTTGTTTTAACTACAAATGGTTTTAATAGAGATTTTATAATTAATTTTAAAAATAAATTTATTTTTACAAGCCAATTCAATCACACGAACTGGAAATCATTCTTTTTTATGATAAACATAAATTAATAAAAATTGTGAATATTTATTATCAGGTTCATTTTGTTGCATTTCTCTGATTGAACAAAGAAAACAAAAAGCTCATTTTATGTATTTGAGAAAAAAATACAATGTTATTCTACTTAAACGATGATCTTATTTTTTAAAATTAATTCATCTAATCATTCTTACATAGATAGTTCGATTATTTATTACATTAGTTTTTTTTTAAAAAATATTTTATTGTTTCTCAAACTCTAGTGAGATGATAAACTAATGATAATAAATTAACAAATAGAGAGTTGAACTCGTAACAAAAATATTGTAATAATAAAACTTTATGGGGGAGAAAGAATGCATATTTATTTCATGTTCAAATATTTAGATGTTGACTCATTGTATCTTGCATGCAATTTAAGAAAAGAGTTACGTAAGTATATCATTTCTAATGCTACAATTGTTTTTTTTTTTTTTTTTTAAGAAATGAGATTATTTTTTGGGATGATTAAAATAAGAAAATGTGAACTATTCTCGTGGGATGAAAAGGGTATAAATGTAAGATTTTGAACCAAAAATGTAAGTATGAAAGTAGGGTTTTAATGCCTTCTTACACCTCAAAACTGCCTACTGAAGTGAATAGTTAACTGTACAATGGACGTAACATTGAATCATTTGCAAGTCTCGACTCCATGAAAGACTGTGAACCGAAAATATAACAGAATGTCCCAACTCTGTGAGATACTGTATTCCAACTTATACACCTTCAATATCATGGTAACAAGGTTCTTCAGTTTCAGAATCTACATCAATTATCATTTGTTTTACAATAAAGTTGAGCATCGTATAGATATCGTTTGACAGTGGATGGGTCTTATCATGAGCTATAAATCTGTAAGAAGCACCAAAAATGTCCACAAAACTGTAGCCTGGGGACTTCTTCACCCCTCGTCTCTCCATGGTTTCCCTCATTGTTCTTGCTTCGGCCCATCGTCTGATAACTGCATAAGCATTGGATAAACCAATGTATCTACCATCGTGATCAGGTTGTAATTCAATAAGCTTTTTACCCACTATTTCAGCAAGATCTAGTTTTCTGTGGTTAATACATCCGCTAAGCAACGCTCCTAACAGGGAAGCACTCGGTTCAATAGGCATTTTCGACATGAATATGTATGCCTCTGTTAGCTGACCTGCGCGGGCCATAACATCCACCATGCAAGCAAAATGCTCACATTTCCTATTTAAGCCTGCCTTACTCAGTGACTCGAAAAAGTACCAAGCTTCCTTTACTAACCCTCCATGAGCACAAGCGCTCAACAAGCACAGGTACGTGATCTCATCTGGCTTGATCCCTGCAATCTGCATTTTCGTAAACATATCAAGCGACTCCATAACAAACCCATGTGTCGCGAGGCCCCCAATTAAGGCATTCCATATGAACACGTCAGTTTGTGTCACCAGAACCCCATGAAACACAGCTAGTGCATCCTCTATTGCCCCACATTTGGCATACATATCCACCAACGACGTCCGCAACACTAATGTCAAAGGCAAGTCATTCTCAGCTATATAACAATGCATCTTCCGACCATGCTCGAGTGAACCGACGTGAGCGCAAGCGCACAAAACACTCACCATAGTCACCTCATTCGCCTTTGGTCCCTCCTCTCGCATCCTCTCAAAAATTGTCAACGCCTCCCAAAACTGACCATCCTTAACATACCCATCAACCAAAGAGCTCCACGACACAACATCTCTTTCCGGCATCACCTCAAACAAATCCCTAGCCAACGATATCCTCCCACACTTGGCATAACCATCAATCATAGAATTCCACGAAACCGAGTTCCTACTAGGCATTTCATCGAACAACTTACGCGCACCCATAATATCCTTACACGACCCATACATATGAATCAAAGAATTCTTAATAAACCTATCTGACTCATACCCATTTCTCAAAATGTGACAGTGCACCGCTAAACCAAGCCAAATCCCAGGCAAATGCGCGGCCGCCTTGGCGAGAAAAGGGTACGTCAGGTGGTCCGGCGACACGCCATCTCGAAGCATTTCGATAAAAACAGATACTGACTTGTTGGGATTCTTGCATTTTGAGTAACCCCTTATGATCGTATTCCAGTTAAAGATTGTTGGGTAGGAGAGTTGACGGAGAATGGCGTACGCATAGTCGATGTTAAAGGAATTAGAGGTCGCTGCAAAAGACAGTAATTTGGAGGTAATTGGGTTGTCTTGAGGAAGGCCAAAAGTAATGTACAGAGCATGGAATTGTTTTAGTTCTGAAATTGATTTGCATTTGTCAAGGAAAGAGAAGAGACTGTGACTGGGGTTCACGTTTTTAAGCAAGGATGTTGCATTCAACATTTGATGGGGTTAACACATATGAAACATGGGTTTGTGATCCTCTGGTTACAACACCCAATGCAAATGCTATTATTAGGGTGTATATTCGGGTTCAATATCGGTACGAAAGGGCAAATACTATATACAGGGAACCTTAAATATAGAGAATAAAATATTCCAAAATTGTTCTTGCCCGTGTCGTGTAAATATACACGAGATGCCCCATTTTATCTCGTGTATACTTACACGAGATGATCGTGTGGTTTCACACGAGTCACATCTCGTGTGAGATTACACGAGATACATCTCGTGTGGTTTCACACGAGATGTGTCTCGTGTGGTTTCACACGATATATGCCATGCGTCCGAAGACTGAGAATCAGCGCCCAGATCTTGCGCGTGATCCTTTCATTTTTTAAGCGAAACAGAGTCCTATTTGTGTTAGGTTTTTGATTATATTTTGTTTCCTTTGATTCTAGGATTCCTACTCTAATTAGTTTTCTTTTCCTAGTTTGTTTAGGACTTAATTTTCAGCCTATATAAAGGCTTGTAATAGCAGCGAGAATAATTAAGTTCTTTGGCTGATAATTAATTGTTAAAGCTTTGGCTTTATTTTCTTTCCTT
>JAOWAN010000043.1:12826719-12841058 GCA_028566635.1 Lobelia cardinalis | reverse complement strand
TCGGATCGATTTCGAACTCGAGTTCGAGTTGGCTCGGCTCGAACTCGAATTTTTTCGAAATCGAACCGAGTTCAACTAGAGTCGGCTCGTTAGCTCACGAGTTGGCTCGATTCTATTGACACCCCTAATAAGCAGAGCCGTACCCGTTCGCCTTGATTCGACCCGTGGCCTTGATCTGCGCACTTGTCGAACTGGTTCGCGCCCGATCCGTTTCGAACCGCCCTCCATCCGCTCCCGCGTTCGTCTGGGCCGCGCCCTTGTGCGCTATTGGGCCGTGCCTGCTTTGTGCTGCTAGGCCCGCCCCTCTGCCTGGGCTGCTAGCCTTAGACCTTGCCCCCTTCCTCATTAGGCCATTAGCTCTGGCCTCCCCCCCTCCCCCCTAATTTTTATTATATGTGGGCAGTTGTTTTAAAAACAAAGGGCTAAGCCTATGAACTAATTATCTTGGGTTGTTTATAATTTGGTTAATCTTAAAATAGTTTTGGTTCATTTTTTAAAATAGTTTTTGCCACATTTAAAAACTATTTTGGACCATTTAAATTATAATATTTCTAATTAAATTATTCGAGCTTTATCGAAAATTATTTTTCTTGACTATTTAACAGTTGCCATTAAATAAATTTAACTAAGTTATTCGCTTCAAGTTTAATTGAAATTTTTTGGTCAATTGAGTTTTCTTTTTAAACTCAAAATTTTTATATATGAGCTATTATTATTTTGTTATTAAATTCAACCAAATTAATCATGATTGAGATATATTCTCCCTCATCATTATTTAATGGTAAACATTAAATTTATTTGCAAGCTTTATTTCATGAAATTTATTTTAATCTTGCTTGAGAATTATGTGGCATTTTATTCTCACATAATTGGTTGATTGCCCATATTACATCCATATAGCATTTGATTTTTTAATTATTGATTACACATGAAATATTATAGCATTCAATTTGCTATATATATATTTGAATCCCATAATTTTATTGCGATTAATATTCATTCTATATGTTGATATGAGAATTAATTGTTCACCTGTGTATTAGAGATTAATGCTTATACCGTGTATTTGAGATGAATGTTCATAAATGTGTATTCAAGATTAAAGCTCATACATATATATTAGAAGCTGAAAGCTCATACACCTATTTAAACCTGAAGTTCAAATATAAGAAGAAAGTACTTAAGTGTCTCTCGAACTAAGTAAGACATAATCCATTACTTACTTGCTCTACTCACTTTTAAATGAGACATTATGCTATCATATCACTATGTGCTTGTGTTTGACTAAAAGTCAGCCGATGCATAATTATGAGAAATGACCGAAAATTTATACCTTCCTGTACAATGTTCTCCAGAAGTAGTACATGGAACAAAACTGTTCATTGTTCTGTAAAGTTGACATTAGATTTTGATTACAATTTTTTTTGTAATATTTTCTCATTGTATTACCTTGAACAATCGCTTATGTAAGAGGCTTATAGCTTACAAAGTTGTACTTTATTTTCCGTTTTGGGTGAGAAAGTATTATATCTTGTATAATCAAGGGGCATAGCTTCCAAGTTGTAAATTGTAAATCATAGAAATATGTCGACATTAATGATAGCCTTATGCTATTAATATCAAGAGAGCAACCAGGCATCAGCCACTCGAAAAGGAAAAGTATAAATAATTACGTCAATCCTTCAATCCATTGAAGAGTACCAACGTAGAGTTTACTCCACTGAGGAATACCAATGTTGATAGGAGCAATGACTACGTAAATCCTTCAATCCATTGAAGAGTACCAATGTAGAGTTCACTCCATTGAGGAATACCAATGTAGATGGGATTACTCTCTATAAGAGCTATAAGAGGAAGCACATCTCTCGAAGATATGATAATATTATCGGTCATTACACATTGAGCATTTTGACAGCTGTAAACGTAAAGTTTAATAGCCATTATTGAAAGATCCGATGTCCTATAATCAAAAAACTCACAGTTATATAGCTAAGCTTGAAAAGCTAGCTCTTATCATTGGCGCAAGACATGACCTTTGCTACAACATATTGACATCGTCGATACTTCTATCACTTGGATTATGATTAATTAACTTAACTTAAGATTCAGATTACTTTATCCAATGGTTTGCTCGAATGCTTAATTCGATCCTTCATTATTGTTTTAGGCATGTGATCAATCGAATTAAAGCAAACAGGTTTATATATTGGGGAATATATTTGTCTGGCGTATGATATGTTCCTGAAAAAAATCGTTGAATCTATGCAGCCTTATGCCTACATAAAACCTATATAACAACCTTATTATACCTGTTTGTCTAAACTGAGACAAAATGATAGTCCAAAGATCGACTTATTTTTGAAGTCTCATGTGTTTCCGTTCCGAGAGAACGATGTCACATCATTTCGAGCTATGTTCCTATGAGAACACTTTTATAAACATAGATGAGGAATTAGTAAAATTTTGTGCATCATTTACCTTAAGTATAGCCAAGAGCGTACTGTGAAGATAAGTCGAGAATGTCATTCACAGGACATGTAGGATACATTTGATTAAATGTACGATCCTAGACCCTTTGCACAAAATCAATAATTATTTTTCAGTGTTTATGACTCCCAAATGGAATATTGTGGACATATCACACTATACAGTGAATCAAACAAAAATATTATGGTGTTGATGTAGTATCTCAACCGTAGAACCTGAAGTTTTATAACAACGATGATCACATGTCTGTTTATTTGTCCACATGGGATGCCGTCAAACTAAACTCCCTATACTATTGTAAGGGCATAACATCCGCCATTTTAAAATCCATTTAAGTTCAACGGACCGAATATTGATGTAGAGTTTAGTCATAGCCATTTGGCAGTTGTTGCATATCCTTAGATATTATAATTGAACACTTGGGATGCTCCTATTATACAAAAATGAGTTGCAAGAAATTGCATAGACTTTGGTAATGCGCACCCTCTTTCTGAATCGACAGAGCAAATATTACATGCACCAATTATTGGTCCCGTTGAGGCCAACTGCTACCTAACCTTATGCACCGTGGCTTGCATCTTTTCAAGAATTTGAGGTTAGAAGTTTGTGTGCCGATTGCACCTCCCAACGTATCGAGTTGTGGCCTCAATATTGGATGATTATTTTATTGAGATCACTCACCATCCACTTTACAGGAAATTCTGACTGCATGATTTTTGCAGAATGTCACTCTAAAGAGACAACTCTTCCCACCGTTAGGGGGAGGATTGAACGTTTACACAATCATTCATTTTCTCTCTGCCTGGTTGAGGGGGAAAAAGTCGGTTCGAAGGATTCACATCCCCAGAAGTGAATGTTGTGGCACACCTATATCCTTCTAGCACAGCTAGCATCGCTGTCTCTTTCGATCCATCTCACATATCAATCTCGAATCCGAGTTATGGAGTTGTCTTGGAAGACGACATTTGGGGGACGCCTCGAATGCCTATATCCATACACTATGCATGCAAAGATAAAATGTGGCATTGAAATTGAGGTTATCATCGATTAAACATTTGAGATTTATGGTAGCTACCGAAAATCAAAATTATAGCGATGAATTGAACCACACTCCATTGATGAGTACCAATGTAGAGTTAACTCCGTTGAGGAATGCCAATGTTTAGGTGACTGACCAAAAAGAAATATCAATACATGATGAATTTTGTATTCCTTTGCTATAAGTGTTTAGTGATCGTCTTTCACCACTTAATGGTGTTTGCAAGGAAATACAGTGAGAAGAAAGAGACCAAAAAATCTCTTGACGCAATACTCTTCTCAAATACCCCGTGATTGACTGTGATGAGAAGTTTGCTCTCACAATGAACTTCTTAATGTTCAGCTACCTTGTCAGTTTGGTAGTTTCCCAAACAACTGATTATGCAGCCTACTTAAGTAGTCAAAGGTGTATCTATTGGGATCCAGATACAAATGAATCATATGAGAATGAAAGCAAGTAGTTCTTGACTACGGAACATGCACTCGTTAGTGCCAACATATTTTATACCGTTAAAGCAATCCAAAAGATTGTTGTACATACTTGCTTAGAAAGAGATTAATTAACACTGATATTTCCTTGCATGTTAATGCCAAGTTTCAAGATCACTCTTGTAGTTCTCAAAAGAGTTCGCTGATTTAGATCGCGATAATGATCATAAGGAAACCACAAGTGAAACTGAAACTTGAGAGGCTATTGAGAAATTTATCTCCAGTTGTAGATAGTTTGATGATATATACAGTGAGTTGAATTGTTCCCTATGGGTTGAACAAACTGTGAAATACTAAAGAAGCCTATAAAAGATAAAGCAAAACCATCAAAAGATCTCATTGATCATCAGGTCTTCATAATAGACCTATACCGCCGTGTGAACGCGGGCGAAAAAGTGCGAATGTATGAAGTCCCTTACTTATGTACAATACGCGCATTATTATTGTACTTGACTCAATGTATTTTAAACCTGAACCAATTAGAGACATGAAATTTCTCTCACGATATAGCTTTGCACCAACACGCCGCGCCATTGAAATTGTGATGAGTTTCTACTCCTTTTTGAGGAAATATGAAAATGAGCTTGTTTACATCCCTAGTATCCTGAATGATAGTGTGACGACATTGGCAACTTGTCGAACCCACATAAAGTTTGATTCCTTAATGATTATGATTTCATCATCGGAATCCTCTTGTGTCTCAGGTCTATTAGATAGATGACGACCATCAACTTACTATGTTATGCATAGAGCAGAGATCTTCACAATTTGATTTGTGAATCGATATGGCCAAAAGTCGAGTTATAAATGACTTATGTTCCTGTGAGTTTTATTTATTTATTTTTAACCATAGATGATCCTACGACGTAGTTCGAGAATACACGTAGCTTGTTTTGAGCAAACAAAGCACATTTTGATATAAAGTGATGAAGATAGACATGTTACTCTGCTTTCTTTAATCAGTACTAGTGAGATATGAACTAAAGTTCATCATCGAATCAATTGAAGCTTTTAAGCTCTCCTCCCTCCTGCTTAATGGGGAGCACCTTATAGATGTCTCGTATATCGTAGATATTCGTTGAGTGTCGGTAGATACTCGCGACCCATACGACTGTAAAGGGGAACGTTCCGTGATATGTTTCGTATCCTGAAGATACTCATGAGCTTTTCGACAGATTACTCATGACCTATATTGTACTCTTTTTCCTTAGACCAGGGTTTATTTTTCCATCGCCTTTTCGTTAACTGAAAAGGTTTTAATGAGACAACATGATGCTGATTGGAAAGATTGTGTGTTATACTCTTTTTCCTTACCGTAATTATTTTTCTCACTCGGTTTTTACACGAAAGATTTTAACGAGGCAACACGTAGTGCACAATGATTGCTCAACTAGAAATATCCAACGGGGAGTGTTGTAAACATCTTAAATTGGATAGTTATTTCTAATAGACACCATAATACAGAGTTTGTTGTGTAACTTGTAACTCTAGGACTCCTTATTTATTGATAGAGATTCCCCTATCAGATAAATTATAATACGACTCTACTCTCTCTCCTAAACTTTGTGTTCTTTATTTCATTATCTTTCTCCTACAATTATTTATGATCTATTATTCATCAATCCAACAAAAAATTATTTACAAAAAATTTTTAATTATTGGCTAAGTTATTATAAAATGCATCTTTGAATATAATAAGACTGTGAATAACAATGCTTTATTCCCCCATTCCTTCCTCCCTCCCTCCCTTTTCTTTAACAAAATGATATTTGTATGAATAGTTATAATAAGTATATTAACAATAATATTTTTTTTACAAATTTATAAAAATAATTTCTGTTAAAAATAATCCGAATGCAATATAATTGACCAATTAAAACAGAATATATATATATATAAATAGAGAAAATACAATTTTTATTTAGTTAAATATAACATATTAATTAGCACAAGAATGTACCTTCAAATCCCTCAAAGCCCTTATACCCGTCACCCCAAAATTTGGAGCTTTCCATAAATACAAGCCATTACCGCCTTATATATAAACACACTTCCCTTCCCTTCTTCCATATTAATTAAACTTCCCTTCCCAATTCCCTTACCTTACCACCACCACACACACACACACACAGTCTTTGAAAAAGAAACCATGGCAACCCAACTAGCTTTAACAAAATATGGCTACAACCACCGGCGGTCGGCACTCGGTTCCATTTTCACGGCCACGGTGAACACGGCGGCAAGGACTCTGATGGGGATGACGGCCACCCGGAAGTTCGAAAACCCGGAAAAATGGAAGGTCATGGATCACCTGAGGTTCATGTTCATGATCATGACTTGGTTCGCGGTTTGGGTTCTTAGGGTTGCGAAAGATTACTTGCCTATAGGCTTTACTCCATCTTTGCCGACGTCGCTCCTTGAAGGGTTCTCCCCCGGCGGCGGCGGTGGACCACTCGATATAGTTCCGGCGTCATCCTCGTTGGCGAGTTCATCTTTGGAGTTGATTTTACATGATCATGAGGGTTCAGCTATGGCTATGCCACCTGATAAAGCCCTTGGTAGAGCATTGTCACACGTAAGTAAATTAATTCACACTTTTTTGTCTTATAAATTTCTCTTTCGTCTGTCTTAGAAAAATAGTTCTACTCCTAAAGATGATTAAAATTTTAGAGTTTAAACTGGTTAACGGTGAAATCATATCTTTTTAATATTTTACAAAAAATAAATTATATCCTTGTTCGAGATGGAGATTTACAATTTCTTATGAGATGAAACTTTAACTAAGGTGGTGATGAAATATTTTCTAAAATTAGTATGGGATACATATGTTCAGCTGTGAACCTTTCCTATTGATGAATTTACGAATCGGTTTGAATAATAAAATTTATTATTGTGAACCATAAAATTTGATAATCGTAAATCATGAAATTTATAACTGTAAATCGTAAAATTTGTAAATTATAAAATTTATAATCGTGAATTTTATAATTGAGAATCATGAAAAGTTAATTAAAATCAACTGAAAATTATAAAATATGTGAACCACAAAATTTAATAATTTACAGGGTTAAGAGTGAATCGCATTTGATTAACTTCCTCCGTATGTATATATGGAATTGATCTTTTCTTTGCAGTATGTGTGAGAGAGACCAAATTTGATGAGAGCTTAGGCGCTCGGTGTGTTAGGAGCGCATAATGCATATAAAAACAATAAATTATGCACATAATGTGATATAAAATGCACATAATAATTATGAACATACTAATGGTATAACTTATGTGCATTTTATATTTATGTTATGTGCATAATTTATAGTTTTTATGTAAATTGAGCGCTCCTAATAAATCGAGTGTCTAAGCGCTCGATATACCAACACGCGGTCTTTCGTTATTTTTTTTTTTTGTTGTTGTTGTTGCTTAGGAAAGAAGGAAAACTTTCTAACAAGAAAATACGCCTCCCCCCCGTTTTTCTAATTTGGGCAAGGGGACAAATGATTTTCTCGTGCCTAGGTCATGGTTTTTTCATTTTCTAATTTATAACAATCGACTACAATCTTTTTCTTTTTTTAATTTTTCTCATTAAATCATTTTAAACAAATTTGGAAAGACAACACCAACAAATTAATTTAAGTAAAACAAAAGAAATTTACTTCATAAAGGTTCCCAAACGTGCACAATTAACTAGCTAGGGTATTAAAATATATGCATGTCGTGTTTTTGAGAAAATGTCTTGGTTTAAAATGGACTTGCTATGTCATAGGTTTAGAATTTTTAATAAACAATAATAATTAAAAAAAATACTTTCTTCATTTTATAATACATGATCTTTTAGAAGTTAATTTTTTTTGTATCTGATCATTTGATATTTAATCCGCTGTCTCATCGTTTTTAAAAACTGATATGTACGCTGAAATTTAAAATTTAAACTTTTAGGGTCATCTTTTAAACGGTTGATATGAGATTTTTAAAAAATAGGACAGGAAATAAGACATAAAATGTGACAGAAGATTCAAACTCACCTTTTAAACTTGTGCATATTAATGAATGATACATATTAATAAATTCACATATATTAAATAATATTTTTTTACTGATGATTAAAAAGATAAATATGCTTAATGATCATGAATAATTGAGAAAATAGAAAGATAAATTTTAAAAAAATATTAATAAAAGAAAAATCCCCAAAAAATAATTATTTTGAACGATTTTTATTTAATAAAAAAAAATTCTCTATTGTGGAACGAGGGAGTAATATATTATTATAAATTTGTTAAAATATTTAATAAAAAATACAAGCAATTTCTTGAAACAAATAGGGTTCTGTACGTGAGCTCCATGTTAATTAATAATTATTGAATGAGCATTCGGAAATATTCTCTTTTCCAGTCGATCGAGAGAGAGAGAGAGAGAGAGAGAGAGAGAGAGAGAGAGAGAGAGAGAGAGGAGGTCGTTAAATAATTAATTTAGGAATAATTCTACGTCCACAAATAAATGTATACAAAGAGTGCACAAAATTCTAGTTGGCTTCATTTAATTTGACTAAAAATTTTGTGGACCCTATCGCTAGAAAAAATTGCACCAATAAAAATATGACAACTAAACTTTTGTACACTTTTCTTTTTATCTTTTTTGTGGCTATAAATGTATACAAAGAGTGTACAAAATTCTAGTTGGCTTCATTTAATTTGACTAAAAATTTTGTGGACCCTATCGCTAGAAAAAATTGCACCAATAAAAATATGACAACTAAACTTTTGTACACTTTTCTTTTTATCTTTTTTGTGGCTATAAATGTATACAAAGAGTGTACAAAATTCTAGTTGGCTTCATTTAATTTGACTAAAAATTTTGTGGACCCTATCGCTAGAAAAAATTGCACCAATAAAAATATGACAACTAAACTTTTGTACACTTCTCTTTTTATCTTTTTTGTGGCTGTAGCATCGCTCTTAATTTAGACTATAGTAGGATTAAATTAAGTGGAGCTGATTAAAAATTTGTCGTTTGGGTGTGGCTCCAAAGTACTAGTGTCTGAAATACACAGACTCTGAGCAATTAAGAAATGCACTCAAATTCTGGAGCTAATTGCCTGCCTGCCTACTACACACACATGCATGCAAACTGCCACATGTTTCATATGATTCACAATGTTCTTCCATGTACACGTGGCACTTCAATTGCATGAGCACGCATAACACGATTTTATTTTTTCAGTTTCAATTTAATTATTTATAACAACGAGATATTGTGAAAAAAAATATCGTTTTTAATACAATTAAAACGAATAAAAAAATATCGTTTTTAATACAATTAAAACGAATAAAGAGAGTAATCGAGATATAAAATAATTATGTATATTCGTACATGTGAACACGTGGTACAAAAAAAAATTAAAAAGTCTAAGAAAAATATAATTATGTGTGTACATCTCATCGTTAGCAGGTCTTATTATCGTATATATGAATTATGAATTAATGTACATTTTAAGTTATCAAATTAGTTCTTACAAAGATGGATGGATGTGACCTATTCTTACAAAATATAACAGGTACTGGTAATGGTGAATGATATTCCGGCAACATCAAGGAAGTATCAGTTCGCAATGGCCATGGCGGACAAGATTGTTGATGAGAACACGAGAGGCGGCAACGTCGAATTACTAGAGATCAATCGATACGCTCTTGCTTCTGCATTCGCCCGCACATCTGCCCTCCTCTATCGCTCCTTGGAGAGCAGTAACAGATCAACGAGCGATCAGTTGCGTGCATGGAGCACACGCATCCTCAGCTCACTACCGTTTGGCTACGTCGTTGCTCCGTTCGTGGTCCAGGGTATTGGTGCAGTGTTCTCGCTTGCAAGCGGCTCTCATTCGCAAAGGGAACGACAGATGGTTCTGGGAGGGAGGGAGAGAGTGGATGATGTGGCGGCGGAGAAGCACGCGCAGGAACTTTTGTGGATTGTGGATAAGATGAGGCGGTGTGGCGCTGTTGATGAAGCTTTGATTCAGTGGAGTTTGGCCAATGGACTGGCCTCTCTTGCTCACAATGCTAACCCTAGGGTCCAAGGCTTCATCCTCAAGATCTCAGGTATTTTATGATGTATCTGTTTGACAAAACTAACACTTGACAGCCAAATTTTCGGATAATTTTTTAGCCCTAAGGGGGACGTGGAAAGGGATCAAACCTGATATATGACCATAGTTCTCAATAAACAGTTTGCATTATGAAAGGCTTTAAAATTTGATTTGTGTTGCTAGCCATGCATGAAGTTTCATAATTCATATACGCATATATGCAGCTCTATTGATTGAAGATCTAAGTGGAGTGAACATGGAGCTGGTGCCGAGCCAAGTGACGTTCAGGTTGCTAGTTCTTTGGCTTCCATTGTTCTGTCATGCTGAAAATGGGATCTCCTACCCAGTCTTGACACATTACGAGAAGCTACAAGTGGAGAGAATTATGGATGATCTGATCTCGACCTTACCAGCAATGGATCAACAATTAATCCTCACAAACTGGCTACAAGATTTCACCATTTCTGCCTCCGAGTGGCCTAATCTCCGGCACTCATACGATCGCTGGTGTCGGTCTACGCGCAATCTTGTTGCAGAAAACATACACTATCTAGAGAACTAAATTCATCAAAACTTTTAATTAGCACGTATTCTATCATTTCCTCAATGTTGATGCGATTCTCTATTGCGTTAAAACATCACTGGCGTGGGGATAGTACGTAGATGTGATCATATGTTTTCATTGTACTATGTTGTTGTATGTACATATCTCCCCCTTCTTATGACATTTATGTATTAGAATCCTTCTCATATAAGTGAAACCACTGGTATTATTATTAAGATTGTGGCATGAGCTATATATATTTAGATTATAGAAACGGAATGCAACTGCTGTGATTAATTAAATTGTGCCATCACCTATATTTTTAATTTCATAGTCCAGCTTTAAATTAATATGGCGACACTGCCTGTGATTGTGAAAAGCATTTTGCTCAGAATTTGATGATGGCGACTGTAATTTGGCGACTGTGATTGGCTTAACAGGCCTCAGTTCTATGGTCTTGGGTACTTAATGGTGAGGATGGCCACATATGCAACATTGTTCATCCAACCATTGGTTTCGAATCGTTGCTTACCAACGACAACCTTGCCTGTCACATAAGCAACTTTTGATGCCAACTGTGGGATGAACAGGGTTTGGCCTTAATCCTCACCATGAAATACACAATGACGAGGGTTCCGGATGTTATCCTCCATGTACAATTCCTTGATTTTGCTCACCTTCACCGTGTGGTAGTCTAGCATTAGGGAATGTCTTATGTGCTAAGAAGTTGGGGAGGTAGCTGGGACTTTTATTTTAGGGATACATATGCGATTGCAGGCATTATATGGCTATTTGCTTGGTGGGGAACATACTTTGTCAGGAAGAGTAAACTTTTCAGCGACAATTTCTCTAGTGGTTTTGAAAACTAACCAAGAAGGGGGTGGCTTAAGCTTCCCACTGACCCATTAATCACATAGTTCTGTTACCTTGGAAATATGTTACCCCTGTGTTCATCTGATTGTCCGAATCTTCACTTCTTTAATCACTATGGTTAAGAAACGGAATAATATTTTCTTAAAAAAGAATATTCTAATATCTCTTTACTTATTAATTTTTTTTTACCATTGTCTGATTCTTAACCATTCTTACTACAGGCCATTCCATCTCCGTTTGTGGGACAAGAAGATGTTCACCAGTTACTAACGAAAACCTGAATGTGATCCGTCCAGTGGGGCATTTTAGCGAAAACCTTGAACTCAAATCAGTGATTTGGGACTCAAATGAAAGAATTTACCAGTCTGTATGATGGTTGAACATTCATCAAGATCAGGCAAGATAATATCACGATAGTAAATCATATACCGGGACTGATGATCTAGAGAAATGGGTAGTTCCAAAATAAGGGTCTGAAATTAGATTGAGCCAAGATTTACAAACGCACCTGCACCTTTGGATGGTCTTTATGAGGAGTCTGGAGAGAGAATATCGCCCCAGGATAAACTCTGGGAGCTGCTTTATAATAGTGGGCTGATCACCATTTGTGATCTCCTTATACTATCTTTATCCATGATGGTAGAATTTCATCAGTTCCGTTGCTGGGATTCTTCGGAGTTGGAGGACAAGAATTTTGAGGAGTGAGAATGAAATCTGTTATGAACCGAAGTTCCGAAATTGTATATAGTAATTATCCAATTGAATTTTAGGAAAAAAAAATTCCGCCCCCAAGGTTTTCTTAATAACCCACTCCGCCCCCAGACCAATATTTGTCCCACTGAACCCCCCATCCGGGAAACTTGTTCCAATCCCCCCCCCCCCCAGCCCACCCTGATGTCAATTCGGTTCCTAATTCTGTGCATCATAATTTTTCTGTAAAATTAGAGGGGCATTTCGTCTGATAACAAAGAATATTGACTGGGCCCCATGGTATTGACTTTGCCCACTCTCATATAACGACCTTCTTCAACCCTTTTAGGATTAGGGCTCATTTCAGCCATTGAAATTTTAGGGCTTCTTCAAATTTCAAAAATTTCTGGGGTTCCTTATCGAAATTAGGCGGCGTAGCTCCTAAATCATCCTGTAAAGAAGCTGCAATTGTGAATGAAAATCGAAAACTCTGAAAGCGTTGATAAAGGTCGACAATGTCGAGCCTATAGGCATTGTTACTGTGGTGATCCTTCTCCTATGAGGAGTTCGTGAAGTGATGATAACTCTGGGAGGAGATTTTATGGGTGTGCAAACTACCAGGTTAGTGATTAAATTTTTTTGGCTCCAAATTACGTTAGTCACAATTTCTATATCTCTACATTTGAAACTTTGAAGGATCCGACAAAGAAGTGTAATTACTTTATATGGATCGATCCTGAAATATCTGAAAGATCAAAGAGAATTGTCAGTGGTGCTCGTTTGAGATCAAATATAAACATGTTGGAGGCTGAAATTGAGAAAAGAGACTTTAAGATAGCTAATTTGGTTAAACAAAATGACATATTGTTGAAAAAGAATGAGAGCAGCAAGAAGAAATTAAAGAAGATGGAGTCAGAGTACTGCCGAAGAAGACGAAAGGAATGGGCTTGTATGTTGTGTACGCTTATCATTTGGACCTTTTTCTTGTTTGTTTTGTTAGGAAAAATGTTGAATTATACCAATGTTGATTCCAAGTTCATACTTGAACTGTGATTAATTAGGGGAGTAGTTAATGCCTGATCTTCTGTGTGATTTTTATATTTTTTAGAAGTTTGCAAGCTTATTGAAGCACCCTTTTTTCACCATCCCCTATTTTTCTTTGTTTATGCCACGGTGTTTGATGTTTTAAGAAATTTGAAAGCTTATTGAAGTCCCCTTTTTTTCTAGATGGTTGTTCATGACACTAACTTTGAAGTTTTCAGAACCAAGTAACTTCAAATGAAGGTAGTAGAACAACCTAATTCCATAGAATATAACATAGAAACATCACATTGAAAGCAAACACTGAAATGAAACAGGAAAGGGGAACATTGACATAGTAGACATTGAAAGGAAGATCTTGCTTAAAACGAGAGTTCAACAAACTGCGCCACCGCTACCACCCTCCCCACGATCGCCTGCATCGCATTTTGCACCACCTTGATCATCTTCTCCTTTGTATTTGGGTTTAGGAGGGGGTCCCAAATGGGCGACCCAGTGCTTAGCCAAATATAGAGCAAGACCTTTGTGCTGCAGCCTTTGCTCCACTTTGTACTTCGACGAGGCTCAAACTCCTTCGGCCTGTTGCTTTATTGAAGCATGGCTACACCAAACTTGTTTTCTATGCGTCCTGCACGATGGGAAGGGGCCCAAAAATGACTTGTCAAGTGAATCTCGTTCATGGTACACAACATACCTGCGAATCCATAGATCTATCTCAAAGGCCAAAGCCCTTGAGTTGATTTCTACATCAGTAAGATCTTCCCATTCTTCTTCATAATCAGACTCGGATCCAGACATTTATTTTTGTGGAAGAGAAAAGTCAGTTAGTTTAGAGTAAAGGAAAGTTGTGTATGTTTCACTATCAATCAACATCTTTATATAGAAAAACTAGCAGTAGCTATTAACCACAAAAAACCATTATCAATAGACAAACTAGCAGTAGCAATTAACAACAAAAAAACCATTACCAAATAGTTACACTCTTACAAAGTTGTGTAGACACCCCATTTTTGACCCCGGTGAACGAAGGATTAACCGGGAAGTTTTTACTCAATAAAGAATTAAAAGTAACATTAATTAAAAATGTTACTTACATTCAAA